>AWOL01S0269889.1:677-39767 GCA_000715115.1 Nicotiana otophora
TGCTTCAATCAGTTACCCTAACAGCGCTTCGACTTTGTTTACTCCCCTAAACGGCTTCTCTGCCTACCGGTTTCAACCTTAGGATGCATAGTCTGGGCTTACCTACTCTTAGCATATTTTTATGGCAAACTTTCTCAAGATGATTTTTATAACAGTACTATTATATGGTGTATGATTATAATCTACATGTAAGAAATTATTAGGAATATAGTAGTTTAGCTACTCATAGTTATAATATGACATACCTGTTTTTGTAAGTTCTCGGTAACTTCTTGTTGATCCATAGCTTTCATATCTTCCTGTTTATTCATAGCTTCCTGATCCTTAGCTTTCCTGTATTTTTATCTTTGAGTATATTAGAAAGAAGAGAGGAGAGAAGAGAGAGATTTGGTTGCTAAGTTGCAGCCTGTTCTTTATTGATAATTTAGAGGCTTATTTAAAGATTACAAAAGTGACTGTTCATGAACGACCTTTACTGTTCATGAAACTGACTCTTGACTCTTACTATTCATGAACGACCTTTACTGTTCATGAGACTGACTCTTGACTCTTACTATTCATGAACGACCTTTACTGTTCATGAGACTGACTCTTTACTATTTGTAAAGTAAAAGACTATTTACTTTACGACTTTATATTAAAGAAAGGAAAAGAAAAGAATCTAGTAATTCTTTTACTTTATCTTGTCTGCCATAGCTTTTGTCGTCTAGTTTGTCGTCTTCTTCTTCAGTAATCTTCTCCTTTGTTTATTCCAGTTNTCTTCGTTTATTCCAGTTGTACGTCTGGAATAATATTGTCTTCTCCTTTGCATTTTGAGCATATGTGGTCTGGATATTTGTGACTGATTAGCTTTCAATATCTTGTTAATAATTCTGGAGAAATAAAATTCGTGCTTATAGCTCTTGTGGTTGTAGGTTGTTCTGGTTTTAAAAAACTTAAAACCCACTGTCTTAATTCTTCCATATCTGCTTCTCGTATTTCTCTGCAATTTGAATATATCATTGTTTGTTCTCTTGAATAATAACTCCAAATAGCATTCTGGTTTAGGTAGTTGTTTGCTAGTTCATTTAGTATAGTAGATATCCCAATAATTCTTTTATTTGCATAAAAGTCTGGAATATTTATTTTTTCTATCTCTTCTTGTTCTTCTATTTTTTCTGGTACGAGCATTTCCCTTGTAAGTCCAATCTTGATAACTTGTATGATAGGTTTTATCTCTTCATATAATATCTCTGCTGTAGCTGAATAAAATCGTATATAGAATAATGTTCCTTTAGTTATTCTTTTGTACTGCATAAATGCTCTGTGTAACTCCGTTATGGTGGCGATCTCCTGTCCTGTTTATGTATATACGGTATCTAGTAATCCGTAATTGTAGCAAGTGGCTACTAGTTTTGCATTTGTATTTGGTAGTGCTATTAGTTTATTGTATCCTGTTAGATAATGGGTAATATAATCTTCATTTGGATTCTGGGTAGTTTGGGATCTTGGGTTTTTGTTTAGAAAGTTTTGTATTTTGTATATGTTGTCTATATATGTGCGGGTTATATGGTTGTATGTCTTTTTGGTTTGGTTCAAACTTTCTTTGTAGGTGTTTATCTGTGGTAGTAGGAATATTTCGTTCTGTGTATTTTGGATATTTTTCTGTATGAATGGTTTTGAAAATAAATTGTTCATATTTGTATTTGTATATCTAGGTTTAATTTCTTCCTTCTTCTTTGCAGATGAACTGCTAGCTGTGCTGTTTCCTGCAACTGCATTTAACAAACTGTTATGAGTTTTTAGGTGTTTCTCAACGTCACCTTCTAGCTCTGGAATTTTAGAGACTTCCGATCGTCTTATAGTAATTGTGTATGACAAAAAACATATTAACTAAAGTTTGGAAAATTCTTCCATATGGTGGTCTTGAAATAACATTTACACATGCCAAGAGATAGAGGTGGCAAAGATCAACCGTTTTTCGGCAATTCATCCAAGTTTAAATGAGTTAGGTTACGATATGCTTGTTGATTTGACCTAATGGGTTAGAATTCAAAATGACGCAATATACTATTAATCGAAACATGTGAAATAGTGTAACGCAACGTGTCAAAACTCAAAATGCAACCTAAAGCCAAACATATAAAATCAAAATTAGGGACTGAGATTATGTAAATGTGGAAGGACTTGAAGCAAATAATTTAAGAAAATACATTAGCTTTCATTTTTTTTCAAAAATAAAATGAAATGGAGGGAAGTTGGGTCATGTTAGAGGATTAGGTTATGACCCGTTATTTGACCAATCTTAAATCAGAGGCAGATTCAGAATTTTGAAAAGATGGGTGCTTTATTACGAAGAGGTGGATCAAAAAAATAAAATTTAAGGGTCCAACCTTTAGTTTTTACTATTGCATCCATTACACTTTTTAAATTATAAATTCAATTTTTGTAAATAGTAGTTTTGTTACATCTATATTTATATGCCGTATCGGAAATATTGAGATCAATTGAGCCCATTAACTATATGCTACATCATCTTGCTACTAATTTTAATAGACATTTTTCGTTTAATCATATAATATTTTATGATGACAAAAGAAGAATATGAATTAAAATGTGTGAAAACTTTGAAAGAATAAACCAAATAGAGAAAGAAAGAAAAAGAAAAGTACTTAATTAATATACAAAAAGTGACACCGGACATGCCCATCCCTTAGAAAAAAGAGAGGAAAAATAACAAGATTGACATAAAATTTGACCTCATAATCTTACTTAGAGAGGTATACCAAATAATCATTGCATCATATGATACTTTGAGCTTGGATGTACATACATATATTTAAGAGTTTTTGAAAAAATACAACATTATTATATATGATATAGAGAGGGGAATATGTATTCACGTGGCCATGGAAGCCCCTAGACGCGCTTTTGTCTTAAATAAAGTATATTTTGGGTTTGTGAGGTCGTAATTTACTTATTGATTTGACTCATTTTAACCCAACCAAGTTTTACATTGCCCGCCATTTGTCACCGCCACCAATAGATAAGATCAACCCTGGTATAAAACACTTCTGAATAAAAGAACATGCAAAGAGCAGGAATCGTGATTTAAATTTGTCGTTATAGATAGCACAGTAATGCAGAAATATCTAAAACAAGAAACAATAATTTAGCAATTGGTGTATATGTGAAGATAATTGTCAAGTCTGTTTCGTATGCCAGTTGAACCAAATACCTTAAATAACAAGCCATGTGTGTGCTCGTACAGAGAGTAGAAATTCTCATGTGTCTAACTCAACAGTTTCCTGTTTGTCCTCATATGGATAAAAAGAATAAAGCACGGGAAAAGAATGGCCCATAAGAGAAACATAAAGTAATCGCCCTGCAAGGTAAGATATTTAAAAGGATATATTTTACAAGGGAAAACTGAAAAAGTATTGGAGAAGAATGGTTTAGTTGAAGGAAACAAAAGGCAATGTCCCCGACTCCCAGTGGGTCTGTTCCCCACAAACCGAACCCACTGGTTCTTGCACAATCTCTCTAGCGTCGTATAACAATTTGACTTGATATGGAGAGCTGATGGAAGTGATACATTCTTAAACTCATCTTTATACCTTTAACTCAAAAAGCATACTCAACATCCACCGTCATATACAGCCAAATTAATGATGCTAGTATGCTAGAGACCAGTCTATTATAATTTGGGTCCCTCAACTGTGTTAAGTAGCAAAGTTATGTTAGAAATTCATGCTTCTAAAAGGAAAACATATACTCACATGGGCGAAGTTCAAAGTAAATATCTTATTCAGAATTTGGAGTCATGCACATAGTTCGTGCTCCCAAGCTTAAAAGTAAGTTGTTTCAGGTACGCCCAACAACAATAATTAGACTTCAATGACAAGCGAGCTAAACTCAATTATACAAATACTCACTGTCAAATGGCATGGCATAAGCTTTATCAATAAATTCATCCCCATGTCTTGACTACATATCTCAAGACGACGCTGTTGATTTCAAATGCCCGGCCTTGAAGCGTGTTCGTTACTCTGCATAGACTGTTGCAGCCGCTCCATTTAAGCTCCTGTCAATTTAACATTATAAATTATTAATTTTTCTATCACTAATTTCATAGTAACCGTGAAGGAAAATATTTTAGTATAAATCTCTAAAACTCTGAATGCTTTTTATAATTCTTCCCTCTTTTCCACACATAAATAAGCTAACAACACTCCTATTTATAACAGTGTTGACCTGAATTTAAGTGGTTTTGATGATTAACTAACTGTTGTGAAAGAACCAGGTCTCTTGAAGTCTATTGATCAAAAGTTGGAAGCCGTTTCCTAGTGCAAGAAGGATTGAGCACAAAAAAATTAATTCCTGTTTATAGTCTGATTGCTTGATGATTTTTGTTCATGGGTTGCAAGAAAAATATTAACTGTACGAATTTGTGGTCAATAAGTATTCAATTATGAAAATAGTGGCATGGAAAGGAAAACGCGTAAAGGAGTCTTTTAAGAAAATTAAATAAAATCCTTTTATGATTTATTTCTTAATGGGTTAATTGAATTATTTTAGTTCTTGGAGCTAAATTTGAAAAACAGTTCGGGCAACCTCACTGTCATGACCTGAATTTCCAACCATGGGGCCGTGATGACGCCTATTATCTACTTTCTAGGCAAGCCAACTCTAATTGATCACTTAACCAATTATAACAATTTAAAAGTAAATGATTAAGAATATAAGTCTGAAATACTCATAACATAATAATCTAAATCCAACGCAGTCTATTCTACATCCAGAAAATGGTGTCACAAGGACATGAGCTGCTAAAAGTGTTAATAACAAAGTTCGAAATAAAATACAACTATCCGAATGAAATAGACAGTATAAAAGATAAAAGGAAACTTACGATCTACGGACGCCGTGCAGCTCTAACTCAAGTCTCCAGCTAATGACAGTCCAAACAAGCCTCCACTAAACACAGTTGGGACCAACACCAGAATTTGCACAAGAAGTGTATAAGTGTAGTATGAGTACAACGAATCTCATGTACTCCGCAAGTGCCATGCCTAACCCCGACGAAGTAGTGACGAGGCTATAACAAGGCACGCACTATAAATCTATATGAGTAAAAACAATAGCAGAATAGAGAAACAAGGATTAACATAAAAACCAGAACAGAAAAATACAAAATAGAGGGCCCGAGAATATCATCAATGCTCAAATTCACAATACAACACGGATACGGAACACTAGTCAAAAACAGTCAAATATCATATCAATATCTGTTGCGGCATGTAATCCGATCCCAAATACCATATCAATATTCGTTGTGATGTGCAATCCTATCCCATATACAATATCAATATTGTTGCGACGTGCATCCTGATCCCAAATATTATTTCAATATTCGTTGTAGCGTGTAACCCGAGCCTACATATATAATATGTATGTACAATATTACTACCAACTACGGCGTATTTCACAATAAAATAAAATAAGAGAATTAAACAAATAAAGACATAAGATTAATAAAAGCGGCTTTTTAACAACACACAAAAATATAAGGCAAGTAAAGGCAGTCAATAAATGAAGACACAGATACATGGAAACATATAGCAAATTAACGCATGTAACAAATGAAAGCATGAATATAACAAGTAAAGAGAAGTAACAATTAAAGCATATAACACGTAGTAATATGGAATAAATGAAGGCATGAAGTAATTGAAGATAAACAACTAAGTCATGCCCTGTATGCTTAACTCATGATAACGTATTTACACTCATCACCTTGCATATACGCCGTTTCCACACATAAATCAAGTAGCAAATAGACCAATCAAGTCCTAATTCCCTCACATGAAGGTTAACCACAATACTTACCTCTTTCTGGAATCAAATCAACGATCAACCATGACTTTTCCTTAAGAACAAGCCTCCAAACCAGCCGAATCTAGCCAAATATAATTCAAACAATCCAAAACAAGCTTTAGAAACTACCCACGAATGAAAAAGGTTCAATTTTGATCATATTTAAAAAAGTGAACAAAAGTCAACCTCGAGCTTGCTTAGTTAAAATTCGAGATTCGGACCAAATCCCGATTACCCATTCATTCCTGAGCCCGGTTATGTGATTTGTTTCAAAATTCGACCTCAATTTGAGGTGTAAATCTCAATTTTACAAAATCCCTAAATTCTACCCAAAATACTAATTTCTACCTTGAAACACATAGTTTTGATGTTAAAATTCATGAAAAAGTAATTGAAATTAATTGAAAACTAGAAAGTTGCGTACCAATGAATTTGGAAAAAAAATCCTCTTCAAATATCTCCTCTTGAGAGCTTAGGGTTGCAAAATAGTGTAAAATGAGCTAAGTCCCGTTTTTTCCAACTTTCACCCAGCTACAGACGTCGCAATTGCGAACCACTTATCACAAAAGCGACTAGTGAAACAGTGCCCCATATGTCGCAAATACGACACAAGACTTTGCATTGGCATAGTCCCACCTATCGCAGTGGTTCTGGCTTCGCATTTGCGAAGCTCTCTATTCCAACTCCTCAGTCGCAAAAGCGACACTTAGGTCGCAGAAGCGAAATCCAACAATTCGTAAATGTGACCATTTCTTTGCATTTGCAAACAATGCCTGCCCATTCCATATTTCGTATTTGAGATTCTGACATCGCTAATGCAAGGCTCGCAATTGCGATTAGTTGTTCGCAAATGTGAGACCTGCAACATAGCACCGGCAACTGCTATGCTTCAGCAGTTCCAAAACACTCCAAGACTCACCCGGAACTTGCCCGAGCACCTCAAGCTCCAATCCGAATATTCACACAAGTGTAATAATATCATATAAACTCGATCGCTCTCTCAAATCATCAAAACAACATCAAATATCAAGAATCGATCATCAAAATTCAAAATTTCAAGTTTAAAACCAAATTTTCTAATCTTTCACATAATGTGCTGAAATGCCCTTGGGTCACTGGAGACCCCAACCAAATGTGCGTACAATTCCAAAAAATCATACGAACATACCAGAATTGTCAAATCACCAATCCGAGGTCGTTTACTAAGAACGTTGACTGTGGTCAACCAAAACCTTATTTTAAGTCAAAAATCACATTTTCTTCAAAATTTCACATAAAAGATTTTCAAAACACGATACGGACCATGCACGCAAGTCATATAACATCAAATGAAACTACAAGAGGTCTCTGTACAAATAAATTAAGGCTATTACTCAAAACAACATGTCAGGTCGTCACATTCTCCACCTCTAAAAAAACGTTCGTCCTCGAACGAACATAAAAAGTACCTGGACTAGTAAAAAGGTGCGGGTATCTATTCCTTATATCGGACTCGGAGTCCTATGTAGCCTCCTCGATTGACTGAACTATCCATTACTCTTTCACAGAAGGAAAACTATTAGATCTCAACTTTCGAACCTGTCGATCTAGAATAGCCATCGGTTCTTCCTCAAAGGTCAAATTCTTATCAAGCTGCACCGTGCTGAAATCTAAAACATATGATCTATCCTCATGGTACTTTCGAAGTATGAAAACATAAAATACCGGATGTACCCCTACTAGGATAGGAGGCAATGCAAGCCTATAAGTAACCTTCTCAACTCTCTACAAGATCTCAAATGAGCCAATAAACCTCAGGCTCATTTTGCCCTTCTTCCCAAACTGCATCACACCTTTCATAGGTAACACTCGGAGAAGAACCTTCTCACTTGCCATGTAAACCACATCTCAAACCTTCCGGTCAGCATAACGCTTTTACCTGGACTGAACTGTACGAAGTCGCTCCTGATTCACCTTAACATTTTCCAAAGTATCACAAACCAAATCAGTGCCCAACAATCTAGGCTCACTGGGCTCAAACCAACCAACCAACAAACGATATCGCCTCTCATATAAGGCCTCATACGGATCTATCTAGAGCATGCTCACAACATGTCCTCTAATATCTGAATAGTGTGCTAGGACTATCCATCATTCTGAGGATGAAACGCGGTACTCATCTCCACCCACGTGCCCAGCTGACACTACAAGACTCTCTAAAAATGTTATGTGAACTATGTGCCCTGGTCAGAACTGATCGAAATAAACACATCATGAAGACGAATAATCTATGTGATGTAAATCTGAGCCAGTTTCTATGAAGAATAGGAAGTCATAACCGGAATGAAGTATGCAAACTTAGTCAACCGGTACACAATAAACCAAACTGCATCATATTTACTCAAGGTCCATGGTAAGCCTAGCACAAAATCCATATGTTATGCACTCCCACTTAGACTTCGGTATCTCCAATCTCTGAGTCAACCCACCTGGTTTCTGAAGCTCGTACTTCATATGTTGACAATTCAAATACCGAGAGACATGACTAACAATATCTTTCTTCATTATCCGCCACAAGGATTAGCTCTCTCAAGGCCTCAACATTTGGCACATAAATCTAACTCTGAAGCCATATAACACCATTATCTCCAATCACAACCTCCTTAGCACCACCCTGCTGCGCTGTGTCTTTCAACACCAACAAGGGAGGATCATCAAACTAGTGAGCCTTGATGCGCTCCAACAATGATGACTGTACCACAACACAAGCAAGAACTCGGCTATGCTCCGAAACTTCCAGCCTCACAAACCGATTGGCCAAAGATTGAACATCCATGGATTGTGGCCTCTTCATTGCCGATAAATATGCCAAACTGCCATGCTCTCTGCCTTCCTACTCAATGCATCAGCCACTACATTGGCCTTCCCCATATGGCATAATATGGTGATATCATAGTCTTTCAGCAACTCTAACCATCCCCGCTGCCGCAAATTAAGGTCTTTCTGCTTGAACAATTGCTGGAGACTAGATGTTCGGTATAAACCTCACATGAAATGCCGTATAGATAGTGCCTCCTATTCTTCAGCGCGTGAACAGTGGGTTCCAACTCCAATTAATACATAGGATAATTCTTATCATGAACCTTTAATTGACGAGATACGTAGGGAATCGCCCTACTGTCTTGCATCAACACCGTGCCAAGCCCAATATGCGATGAATCACAATACACAATGTAGGATTCTAAACATGTAGGCAATACTAACACTTGGGATGTAGTCAATGAAGCTTGAGCTTCTGAAAGCTCACCTCACACTTGTCGGACCATCTGAAAAGAGCACCCTTATGGATCAACTTGGTCAATAGGGCTGAGATAGATGAAAATCCTTCCACGAACTGGCGAGAATAGCCCGCCAAACCCAAGAAGCTTCGAATCTTTGTAGCTGAAGTAGGTTTAGGCCAGTTCTGAACTACCTCATTCTTCTTAGGATCCACCTTGATTCCCTCGGAAGATACAACATGCCCCAAAATGACAACCAAGTCTAACATGAACTAACACTTCAAAAACTTGGCATATAACTAACAATCCTTCAAAGTCTGAAGTACAATTCATAGATGATGCTCATGATCCTCTCGGCTGCGGGAGTACACCAAAATATCATCAATGAAGACAATCATGAAGGAATCCAGATAAGGTTTGAATACCCGGTTCATCAAATTCATAAAGGTTGTTGGGGAATTATTCAAGCCAAATGACATCACCAAGAACTCATAGTGACCATACCAAGTCCGATAAACTTTCTTAGGGACATCCGATATCCTAATCTTCACCTGATAGTAGCCTGAACTCAAATCAATCTTGGAAAACGCCTTGACACCCTGAAACTGGTCAATTAAGTCATTAATCCTCGGCAACAGATAGTTGTTCTTGATAGTGTTCTTCTTCAATTGATAATGATCTATACAGATCCTCAAAGATCCATCCTTCTTCTTCACAAACAATACTGATGCACCCCAAGGTGAGACACTAGGTTTAATAAATCCTTTGTCCAACAAATCTTGCAACTTCTCCTTAAATTATTTCAATTCAACTGGAGCCATGTGGTATGGTGGAATGGAAATGGGAGGAGTGCCCGAAACTAAGTCAATGCAAAAGTCGACATCCCTGTTGGGTGGAATACACGACAAATATGTAGGAAACACCTATGGGAACTCTCTCAAAATTGAAAATGAATCCATGGAAGGCACCTCGACACTAGAATCACGGATATAAGCCAAATGGGCCAAACACCCCTTCTCGACCATATGTCGAGCCTTCACATATGAAATGACCCTGCTAATGGAGTGACCAGGAGTCCCTCTCCACTCCAATTGAGGCAACCCGGCATGGCTAACATCACAATCTTTGTGTGATGCAATACATGCTCAAAATCACATCAAAATCCACCATATCAAATAACAGAAGGTTGACCCTAGTCACGTAGCTCTCGATTGTGACCAGACAAGAATGATAGATCCGCTCCACCATATTAGAATCCTCAACGGGCGTAGACACATAAACACGAGTACTCAAGGAATCAAGAGTTGTATCCAAATATGAAGCAAAATAGGATGACACATACGAATAAGTTGAACACATGACAATTAAACTGATGCATCTCTATGGAAAACTGGAACAATACCTGTGATGACTGCATCAGATGATTCCACCTCAGTTCTCGCTGGGAATGCATAGCAATGGGACTGAGCACCCACCAATCTGACCTCCACCTCTCAGAGAGCAATCAGTATAACACCAGTCTACTAGCTTACCCCCTGCCTCTAGCTAGTTGAGCGTCAGTAGAGAAATCAGTGCCAGAATCATGGAACAAGCATCCTGCTGTGATATACTGCTCTGAAGTCTTAATTAGTACCTCTTGATATGACCCATACCTAAAGGGCTGACTGAACCGGCTTGATAGGATGTCCTTTACCAAATGCACCTCTGCCTACAAATGAGGCACTACTGAAACTACCAAAATGACGAGGCCTCTTCTCAGATGCCGCCTCTCCACCCTGGCCATGAATACTCTTGATCCACCTAGCGATCGCTAGAACTCGAGTGAAGGAAATATCAGCCTCGATTTCTCCGACCATCTATAGCATGATGCCGCAAGAAAGGCCATATATAAACCTCTACACCCTCTCTCTCTCTCTCTCCATAGGGATCAAGATAACTGCATGGTGGGATAAATCCATGAATCCCATCTCATACTGAGTAATAGTTATGCTACTCTATTGGAGGCGCTCAAACTAACTGCAAAAATCCTCTCTGAGTGAAGGGGATGAACTTCTCCAATAATTGAGAATTGAGCCTAAGTGATAGGAAGTGAACATGCTGTTTTGCCCCGAACATACTCCTTCCACCACCTTTTGGCAGAGCCATGCATATGAAACACTACAAAGTCAACTCTGTTGGACTCTATATAACAACGCGGCCAGTTGTTTTATGTATTGTAGACCCGATTCCCCATTTATTGCTTCTTATATGCTTAATAATAGTTATGTGACTTACCGGGGTGGTTGGATCAGTTCCAAGGAGGTTTCGGAGTGCATTGAGACATTAAGTCCTAAGGTTAAAGGCTTAAGTTGAAGAGTTGATCAGAGTTTGACTTTTATGTAGATGACTCTGGAATGGAGTTTTGATGGTTCCGATAGCTTTTTATGGTAATTTGGGACTTAGAAGTATGTCCGGATGTTGATTTGGAGGTCCATGGGTCGTTTTGGCTTGAATTGGCGAAAGTTTAAAAGTTCAAGGTTTGGAAGGTTGAGAAGTTTATCCGAGAGTTAACTTTATTAATATCGGGCCCGTATTTCAGTTCCAAGAGTTGGAATAGGTCCGTTGTGTCATTTATGACTTGTATGTAAAATTTGAGGTCAATCGGAGTCGGTTTGGTATGTTTCGGCATTAGTTTTAGAAGTTGGAAGTTCAATAGTTCATTAGGCTTGAATTGTGGTGCGATTCATGATTCTGATGTTATTTGATATGATTTGAGGCTTTTACTAAGTTCGTATCATGTTTTAGGATTTGTTGGTATGTTCTGATGGGTTATCGGGGGCTTCGGGGCTTCGGGTGTGATTTGGATCAAGTTTAGCTTCATTTTTTACGTTGGTGGACTGTTGAAAATCTAGCATCTGGCTTCCTTATACGCAGTGACGAAGGGAGGATCGGGATGGCGAAGGGTTATTTGGTTGCTGGGGAAATTTTTTCATCGCATTCATGAGATTCGGTACGTATTTGTGTAGATTTAGGCAGATTGTTTATCGTGAACGCGTGAAGAGTATTGCGTTCGCGTAGAAGGGAGGTATGGCCGAGGAGTGGCATGAATTTATACTATGCGGTCGCGAGGCATGGACCATGATCGCGGAGCCTCAAGGTGTTTGGTTATCGCGTTCGTGTAAGAGGATTCTTCAGTCGGAAATTTTGTGTGCGCGAAGAGGAATTACTTGGCAGCAGAATGTTAAAAGCCAAATCAAGGGTTAGAGTATTATTTTCATATTTTCAAATCAAGGTTCTCGGTTTAGGGAGATTTTGGAGGGGATTTTAACGTCTTGGATGGGGTAAGTGTTTTTGACTTGGATTTGTTAATATTTCAAGATTCCATCTTCGTTTTTAACATTTAATTAGTGAATTAAATTGAAGATATGGGGGATTTGGTGGAAACTTTTCAAAAATAAAAAATGGAGGTTTGAAGGTTGATTTGAGGTCGGAATTGGATAGTTTTGGTATGACTGGACTCATAATCGAATAAGTGTCCGTAAGTTATAAATTTTGTCGAGTTCTAAGGTGCGGGCCGAGGGTTGACTTTTTGATTTTGATAAAGATCGAAACTTTATTGTTTGAAGTTGTTTCCTACGGCATTATTTGTTGATATTGAATTGTTTATGACTAGATTAGTTGTTTGGAGGCCGATATATGTGGGAAAGGCTTGTTGGAGTTGTGATTTGCGTATTTTGAGGTAATAACTCTTTTAAAATTGGATTTGAGGGTATTTTACTTTGAGAACTACGTTATGTGAAAGATATTGGGGTGACGTACGCGCTTGGTGACGGGCATGTGTGTGTGCACCGATTTGTTCATGGTTTGGGGAGTCCTTTAGGCTATTACCGGGCTTGTTTTGCTATTACATCATGTACTGCAGCGTTCCCTCTACATGTTTGATTATTTGAACTGTGAATCATTTTAGACATCATATCTAGGCTATGTGCTAACTGTTTGAGACTTGATAGGGCTATTTTTGCTGTTTCTGAGTTATATACCTTAATTTCACACATGTTCTCAGTCATGATACTATATCCGCGTATGATATCTGTGTCTCAGTACTTCTTATTTGATTCCTCACAAGTTGTTGATATTGCATAAGGGTAAAGTTATTTAATTGAATATTGGGCAGAGTGTTATTGTTTTGAGGCGACGCGGACACCAGGCCTCATTATTGTTCTATGTGATTATAATTAGTGATTGGGCAGGATTTCCTCTTCGGAGTCTGACATGCCAGTAGTGGCTGCAGGCACAATGTTTCATATATGTGCTTGATGATGGGCAGTTATGCCAGGTACCCGTACAGTGCTAGGTGTAAATACTATTGATGGGTTCATTGTGATACTGTTTATTTACGTGTATACTTGACATGTAGGCATATAGATGTACTTTCCTCATGCTAACTAGTAATTGACCTTCTTTATCTATGTTGGGTGTTAAATTGTTATACTTGAAACCATGCCTAAATTTCTGAAATTAGAACGAGCTATACTTGATATCATTGATCTACTGTGTCTACGGTTTATCCTTTAATTTTTGAACTATTATCGGTTATTGGTACTGGCATTGGACTATTATTCTGAGCTTGTCACTATTTTCAGTCCACGGTTTAGTGTTGTCACTTATAAGTACATTGGATCGGCTGTACTCATACTATGCTCTACACTTCGTGTACAGATCCAGGTACATTCGATCGAGGTAATTTTCAGGCTTGAGTTGCGCCAGCTTTCTTCGGAGACTATGAGGTAGCTTCCATACCTTCCGCATTCCTTGAAGTCCACTTCCTGTTATCTTTATCCTTACTGTTCATATATTTAGACAGTTGTATTAGAGGAGTTTGCTTGTACCTTGTTATTCATTAGTGCTCATGCACTCGTTGACACCAGTATTTGGGGTTGGTTGCAGTAGCATTCTGACTTTATTCTCAGACATTTTATGGTATTATTCTATTGTTGAGTTATTAATCCATATTATTTCATTTTCATTGATAATCATGTGACTGTTGGCATACCTAGCTGGTTAGGTTAGGTGCCATCACGACTTGTGAATTTTGGGTCATGGCAAGTTGGTATCAGAGCACTAGGTTACTTAGGTCTCACGAGTCATGCGTAGGTTTCGTAGAGTCTTGTAGATCGATATAGAGACATTTGTACTTATCTTTGAGAGGCTACTGAATTATTAGGAAACGTCACTTTCTTGCATTCTTATCGTGCGATTTGTTAATTCTAAAGTTTGAAACTTGACTCTTCTATTCTCTCACATATGGTGAGGACACGTGCGATCGGATTAGGCAGACAACCACCAATAGCACCAGCTACGGCCGCGAAAGGCCTGGGCAGCCCGTACTACTGCTAGAGCAGCACCTGTGGAGCCACCAGTTGCTCCAGTGGAGGGGCGGATACTAGATGTTGTTGAGCCGATGGGACCAGCTCAGGCACCAACTGTGCCCATTATGATCCCAGGCCTTCAGTAGGATTTGGCCTAGATTTTCACTGTATGCACTAGCCTTGCTCGACGGTTTCGGTTCCAGCTGCACCAGCCACTTCACAGGTCGGGGGAAATGCTCAGACTTTCGCCGCCCGTACTCCAAAGCGGGTAGCTTAGGGACTCCAGACATTGGGGGTACTACTAGCCCAACCGGTTGCTGCTGCTCGGGCCGAGGCTAGACCACTTATGAGTGATGAGGAGCAGAAGAGACTAGTAAGGTTTGTGAGGCTTAAGCCTCCAAAGTTTAGCGGGGAAGAGTCAGAGAATGCTCAGTATTTCATAGACCAGTGTCAGCGGATTCTTAGCACATCGGATTTTTTCGAGACCAATGGAGTTGCATTTACTACTTTTCAGCTGAGTAGGGCAGCCTATAGATGGTGGTAGGCCTATGAGTTGATCAGGACAGTTGGCGCAGCACCACTTTCATGGCACGAGTTTTCCATTCTCTTTTTAGAGACGATTGTCCCACAGACTCGCATGGAAGAGTTGTGTAGAGATTTTGAGCAGCTATGTGTAGGAGATATGACTGTGACCCAGTATGAGATAAGATTCGTAGATTTGGCCCATCATGCTATATGGTTGGTTCCCACAGAGAGAGAAAGAGCGAATCAGGAGGTTCATTGATGGCCTCAACTATGGCCTACATTATAGTTTGGCCTAAGATGACGAGACAAAGGTTGTTACGATTGTGGAGAGTTGCGGAATGTTACGTTATAGTCACATCATAAAAGAGGTTGTCCTTACACGCATGCTCAGATTGCTCGGCCAGTTCATCGTGGTGCATCAGCTAGTCATGGTTCATATAGTGCTCATCCCGGGTCAGTCATCTTTTAGTGCCCTTCCAGCTTCGAGTTCATCCGTGCTCCATCACTTCAGGGTGCGTCAGTACCAGGTTCCTCCAGTGGTTATTCTAGTTCTCGGGGTCCGATTCAGGCCACACTCTCATTTCCAGCTTGATGTTGTTACGACTGTGGAGAGTTGTAGAATATGAGGAAGTATTTCCCCCATCACTACAGAGGTCCAGTGCAGCAAGGAGGCCAGTCTATGACCCCTGCATCAGTTTTTTCATCACCCGCCCAGCCAGCTCGAGGTGGGACTCAGGCAGTTCGAGGTAGACATAGAGGGGGAGGTCGATTAGGTAGTGGTCAGGCTAGATGCTATGCTGTTTGTGCCGGGCAAGAGGCAAATACATCAGACGCAGTGATCATTGATATTGTTTCAGTGTGCCATAGGGATGCTTCCATATTATTTGATCCTGGTTTCACTTTTTCATATATATCATATTTCTTTGCTCATTATTTGGATATGCCATGTGATTTCTTAGTTATGCATGTTCATGTATCTATGCCAGTAGGTGATTCTATTGTTGTGGACCGTGTATATCGATCAGGTGTGGTGACTATTAGGGGATTGGAGATGAGAGTTGATCTTTTATTGCTTAGTATTGTTGATTTTGATGTGATTTTAGGTATGGATTGGTTGTCACTGTGTCACATTATTCTGGATTGTCACGCTAAGACCATGACGTTGGTGATGCCGAGATTGCCTAGGGTTGAGTGAAGAGGTTCTCTGGATTATGTTTCTAGTAGAGTGATTTCATATTTGAAGGCCCAACGGATGGTTGGGAAGGGATATCGGGCATATTTGGCCTTTGTAAAGGATGTTAGTACTGATACTCCTACCATTGAGTTTGTTTCGGTAGTGAGAGACATTTTGGATGTGTTTCATACAGAACTACCGGGCATGCCACTCGACAGGGACATTTATTTTGGTATTGACTTGGTGTTGGGCACTCGGCCCATCTCTATTCCTCCGTATCATAAGGCACCAACAGAGTTGAACAAAGTTACAATTAAGAACAAGTACCCCCTATTGCGCATTGATGACTTATTTGACCAACTTCAGAGTGCTAGAGTGTTCACTAAAATTGATTTGAGGTCTAGGTATCACTAGTCAAAGATTTAGGATTCTGATATCCTGAAGATGGCATTCAGGACCCGCTATGGTCACTATGAGTTCCTTGTGATGTCTTTTGGGCTGACCAATGCCCCTGCAACATTTATACATGTGATGAACAGTGTATTCCAATCATGTCTTGATTCTTTTTGTCATAGTATTCATTAATGATATACTGGTGTACTCATGTAGCCAGAAGGATCAGGAGTAGCATCTGAGGATTATATTCCAGACGTTGAGGGAGAAGACGTTTTATGCTAAATTCTTCAAGTGTGAGTTTTTGCTTGATTATGTGGCATTCTTGGGGCACCGGTGTCCACTGAGGGTATCAAGGAATATCCAAAGAATATTGAGGCAGTTCAGAGTTGGCCCTGACCATCTTCAACTATTGAGATTCAGAGTTTTCTTGGCATGGCGGGATATTATCACTATTTCGCGGAGGGTTTCTCATCCCTTGTTGCACCTTTGACTAGTTTGACCCAAAAAGATGCCCCATTCAGGTGGTCTGAGGAGTGTGAGGAGAGCTTTCAGAAACTCAAGACTACTTTGACCATAGCTCTCGTTCTAGTTTCTCCTTCAGTATCGGGTTCATATACAGTTTATTATGATGCTTCTCGAATTGGTATTAGGTGTGTCTTGATGCAACATGGTAGGGTGATTGCTTATGCTTTACGCTAGTTGAAGCCCTATGAGAAGAACTACCTCATCCATGATTTAGTGTTGGCAACCACTATTCATGCATTGAATATTTGGAGGCATCATCTCTACGGCGTGTCTGGTGAGGTATTTATAGATCATCAGAGACTACAACACTTGTTTAAGTAGAACGATCAAAATTTGAGGCAGCAGAGATGGTTGGAGCTGTTAAAAGACTATGATATCATAATTTTGTATCATCCCGGAAGGCCAATGTGGTGGCCGATGCCTTAAGGAGAAAGGCAGTGAGTATGGGTAGCCTTGCATATTCCAGTTGGTGAGAGACCACTAGCATCAGATGTTCAGGCCTTGGCTAATCAGTTCGTGAGGATAGATGTTACAGAGCCTAGTCGATTTCTAGCTTGCGTGATTTCTTGGTCTTATTTATATGAGCGCATCAGAGAGTGTCAACATGATGACCCCCATTTGCTTGTCCTTAAGGATACGCTGCAGCATGATGATGCCAAGGAGGTTTCTATTGGAGATGATGGGGTGTTGCAGATGCAGGGTCGAATTTGTGTGCCCAATATGGATGGGTTGTGTGAGTTGATTCTTGAAGAGGCCCACAGTTCATTGTATTCCATTAATCCAGGTGCCGTGAAGATGTATCAGGACTTGAGGCAGCACTATTGGTAGAGGATAATGAAGAAAGATATAGTTGAGTATGTGGCTCGGTGCTTGAATTGTCAGCGGGTGAAGTACGAGCATCACAGTCCGGGCGGTTTGCTTCAGGGACTTGAGATGTGCGAGTGGAAATGGGAGCGTGGTACCATGGTCTTCGTTTTTGGGCTCCCATAGACTTTGAAGAAATTTGATGCAGTTTGGGTGATTGTGGACCGGTCGACTAAGTCCGCACATTTCATTCCGGTCGTGACTACCTATTCTTCTAAGCGGATGGACCAGATCTATATCCACGAGATTGTTCGTCTTCATGGTGTGCTGGTGTCCATTATTTCTGATTGGGGAACGCAGTTCACATTGCAGTTTTGAAGAGTTGTCTATCGAGAATTGGGCACACGGGTTGAGTTGAGTACACGATTCTACCCCCAGATGGACAGACAATACGAGCGCACCATTCAGATCTTAGAGGATATGCTACGCGCTTGTGTTATGGATTTTTGGTGTTAGTTTTTACCACTTGCAGTGTTTGCCTACAACAACAGCTACCAATCGAGTATTCAGATGGCTTCTTATGATGCCTTATATGGGAGGCGGTTTCGTTCTCTAGTTGGTTGGTTTGAGGTGGGAGAGGCTAGGTTGTTAGGTACTGATTTGGCTCAGGATGCCTTAGAGAAAGTCAACGTGATTTAGGATATGTTCGCACAAAACAGTCTAGACAGAAGAGTTATGCTGATTGGAAGGTTCGTGATGTTGCATATATGGTGGGGGAGAAGGTATTGCTCAAAGTATCGTCCACGAAGGGTATGATGAGATTTGGGAAGAAGGGCATGTTGAGCCCTCAGTATATTAGCCCTTTTGAGGTGCTTGAGAGGATTGGAGAGGTAGCCTACAAGCTTGCATTGCCACCTAGTCTATCGGGTGGTCACCTAGTGTTTCATGTCTCTATGCTTCAGCAGTATTATGGTGACCCATCTTATGTTTTGGATTTCAGCATGGTTCAGTTAGATGGGGATTTGACTTATGATGTGGAGCCGGTGAACATTTTAGATCGGCAGGTTCGAAAGTTGAGATCAAAGAATATAGCTTTAGTGAAAGTTTAGTAGAAAGGCCGACCAGTAGAGGAGGCTAATTGGGAGACCGAGGTGGAGTTATGTAGCAGCTATCCACACCTATTTGAGACTCCAGGAATGATTCTAGACAAGTTCGAGGACGAATATTTGTTTAAGAGGGGGAGAATGTAATGACCCAATCGGTCATTTTGTGTATTGTAGCCCTGTTCCCCCATTTATCGCTTCTTCTATGCTTAATTATGGTTATGTGACTTGTCGGGGCTGTTGGATCAGTTCCGGGGAGGTTTTGGATTGCGTTTTGATGTTTAGTGCCAACGTTAAAGGCTTAAGATAAAAGAGTTTACGGGAGTTTGAATTTTGTATAAATGACTCCCGAATAGAGTCTTGATGGTTCCTATAGCTTTGTATGATTATTTTGGACTTAGGAGTATGCCCGGATGTTGATTTGGAGGTCCGTAGGTCGTTTTAGCTTGAATTGGCAAAAGTTAGAAAGTTGAAGGTGGAGAAGTTTGACTGATAGTTGAATTTATTGATACCGGGCTCAGATTTCGGTTCCGAGAGTTGGAATAAGTCCTTTGGTCATTTATGACTTGTGTGCGAAATTTGAGGTCAATCGGAGTTGGTTTGGTGTGTTTCGATATTAGTTTTAGAGGTTGGAAGTTCAATAGTTCATTTGGCTTGAATTGGGGTGAGATTTGTGATTTCGATGTTGTTTGATATGATTTGAGGCTTCGACTAAGTTCGTATCACATTTTAGGACTTTTTGGTATGTTTTGATGGGTCCCGTGAGCCTCGGGTGTGATTCGGATCAAGTTTGGCTTCATTTTGGACTTTGGTGGACTATTGAAAACTGGGCATTTGAGAGGATTGATGTTGTTATGGCGAGATGGTTATTTCATGACGTTATTTTGATATTAATGGTATATGGCACGATGCATTTTTGTACAGCGCTTGGATATAAATTTGTCGCTCAGAGTTAGGTAATTACTCATGTTACATTGGGCTCTATGAGAGCATGTGAGATGCGTATCGAATTGAGCACGTGGACGTAGTGGATTATGTTGGAGCATATAGATGTGATGGATATTGGTTAAAATTGATTCCTGAGCATGCATGATCATCCTAGACTCAACTAGAATCATTCATATAGATGTTACTTGGTGCATATCATCCTTATTTGTTGATTAGGCAATTGTACTTTGTTTTGGCTATGTTGTTTGAGAAGCATGGTATTCCTATCTATGATTTTTACCTTATTGTTATGTCTGTTATTCCTTGTTATTATTCCTTTATATCATGTTATTATGGAATGTCTAGTCTGAGAAAGTGAATATCATGCTTTTATCAAAATCTCACCACTTCTTCTTCGAGATTAAACTTGATACTTACTGAATACATATTATGTTTTGTACTTATACTATACTTCTTTTTGTGCAAATCTTGGTACTGGAGCCAGCGGCTTCAAGGAGGGTGCTTAGAGATTGTCTGGAGACATCAAGGTGAGTTGTCGTTCCTGTTATGCAGCTTGTGGAGTCCCTTTCTTATCTATTACTACAGTTGTTTTATTCAGGCAATTTTGTTATGTTTTAAGACTTAGTTGTATTTTATTTTAGAAGCTCATGACTTCGTACTACCATGTTTTGGGAATTATTGTATTATTGTTTTCGCTTTAATTAATGTTCTTGAGATATACTATGCTTTATATCATGATAGTAGTTTATTATATTTATTATGACTTGGTTGGATTTGGATGTTGCCTTACTTAGCATGTTAGGGTTAGGTGACATCATAATCATTGGTGGGATTTTGGGTCATGACAAAGTTAGTATCACTACTCTAGGTTCATGGGTTCTACGAGTCATGAACATGTCTAATGGTGTCTTGAAGATCAGTATGGAGATGTCTATACTTATCTTCGATGGGATATGGGACATTTAGCAAACTTTACTTTCTTCTTTTTCTATCGTGTGACTTTGTATTATCTTGAAGTTTGAATCTTTACTCTTCTATTCTCTCACAGATGGTGAGAACACGTGTGTCCACCGCAACTGAGTAGGAGCTACTGCAGTGCTTCAAGAAACTATGGTCCAAATTCTAGGTTATTTCGATAGTTTGGCATAGGCGAGATAATTCCTATGATCCTAGCTATTTCTCTGTCTGGAGGGAGAGCATATGCCCCAGCTACTCATACTTTAGAGAAGGCCACTACTATGTTATAGACTTTGTAATTTCCTATTATTCCACTAGTTGGGGTTGTGCCTCCTCTAAATGTGGTTAGTATTTAGGTAAGGCCCGCTATGTCTGTTGATGAGCAAAAAAGGATGGATCCGTTTTAGAATTTATATCCTCCATGGTTTGATAGTGATCCCACAGCTGATGCCTAGGACATCCTGGATATGCATCATGAGATTTTTGGGCAACTTGGGTCTTGTGGAGTCCAAGGAGTTAATTTAACTATTTTCCAGGTGAGAGGGTTAGCCATAAGGTGGTACCAAATTTATGAGCAAATAAGGCCACATAGGTCATTTTATCTCACATGGACTCAGTTTCTACTCTCTTCTTAGAGAAGTTCATTCCACTCACTAGGAGAGATAAGTTGCATATTCATTTTGAGCACTTGCAGTAGGATGGTATGTTAGTCACTCAGTATGAGATGAGGTTTGCAAAGTTGTGTCGTTATGCAGCTTGCGTTAATTCCGACCAAGACTAAGAAGGTGAGGATATTCATCGAGGGGCTTAATTTTGGAATTTAGCATGGCTCGAGAGACATACATCATGACTACATTCTAGCAAGCGGTGGAGATAGCACAGATGTTGAGGGTATCCTTCGACAGGGGAGAGAGGCAATGAAGTATACCCTCGACATTCAGAAGGATTTAGTGGTGCCTTGTCGGGAGGCAAGAGTCATTTTGGTAGAGGCTACTCCAGTAGGCCAATTCACTCACAACTTTAGACTTCTCATGGTGCTCCAGTAAGTCATGGTTATCACGGTGCTTATTTGGGATAGGCATCCTACAGTGCATCTCCAGCTTATGGTTCTTATGATTGTTATTCTGGTTATTAGGGACCGACTGATTCCTTGCAGCCACGCTTAATAGAGAGGTTTCTTTAAGTGTGTAGATTTTATGTATCTTAGGAAAGATTGCCCAAGGCTACGAGGTGGTGTATGTTAGGGTACTTAAGTTGTGAGTCTAGTTCAAGTTTCCACACTGCCCACCTAGCCTGCTAGGGGTGGAGGCCATCCAGCTAGAGGTGGAGGCTAGTCAGCTAAAGGTGGAGGTCAACCAGCTAGAGGTCGTCCTAGAGTTGGAGGACAAACTGATGAAGGATATTCTCATTTCTATGCTATCCATGGTAGATCTAATATAGAGGCATTCAATGCATTCATTATAGGTATTGTCTTAGTCTATCATAGAGATGTTTTGGTATTGTTTGATTCGAGTTCTACTTCTTCATTAAGGTGGTTTGATGAGTGTGAGAAGAGCTTTCAGAAGCTCAAGACTGCCTTGAGCATAGCTCTCGTTCTAGTTTTTCCTTCAGCATCGGGTTCATATATAGTTTATTGTGATATTTCTCGGATTGGTATTGGGTGTGTCTTGATGCAAGAGGGTAGGGTGATTGCTTATGCTTCATGCTAGTTGATGCCGTATGAGAAGAACTACCTTATTCATGATTTACAGTTGTCAACCACTGTTCATGCATTGAAGATTTGGAGGCATTATCTCTACGGCATGTCTAGTGAGGTATTTATAGATCATCAGAGTCTACAACACTTGTTTAAGCAGAAGGATATAAATTTGAGGCTGCAGATATGGTTGGAGCTGTTAAAAGACTATGATATCACCATTTTGTATCATCCCGAAAGGCCAATGTGGTGGCCGATGCCTTGAGTAGAAAGGCGATGAGTATGTGTAGCCTTGCATATATTCCAGTTGGTGAGAGATCACTAGCATCAGATATTCAGGCCTTGGCCAATCAGTTCGTGAGGATAGATGTTACAGAGCCTAGTCAATTTCTAGCTTGCGTGATTTCTTGGTCTTATTTATATGAGCGCATCAGAGAGCGTCAATATGGTGACCCCAATTTGCTTGTCCTTACGGACACAGTGCAGCATGATGATGCCAAGAAGGTTTCTATTGGAGATGATGCGGTGTTGCGGATGCAGGGTCAGATTTGTGTGCCCAATGTGGATGGGTTGTGTGAGTTGATTCTTGAGGAGGCCATAGTTCGTTGTATTCCATTAATCCAGGTCCCGTGAATATGTATCAAGACTTGAGGCAACACTATTAGTGGAGGATAATGAAGAAAGATATAGTTGAGTATGTGGCTCAGTGCTTGAACTGTCAGTGGGTGAAGTACGAGCATCACAGTCCGGGCGGTTTGCTTCAGGGACTTGAGATTTGCTAGTGGAAATGGGAGCGTGGTACCATGGTCTTCGTTTTTGGGCTCCCATGGACTTTGAAGAAATTTGATGCAGTTTGGGTGATTGTGGACCGGTCGACTAAGTCCGCACATTTCATTTCGTCTGTTACTACCTATTCTTCTAAGCGGTTGGACGAGATCTATATCCGCGAGATTGTTCGTCTTCATGGTGTGCTGGTGTCCATTCTTTCTGATTGGGGCACACAGTTCACATTGCAGTTTTGAAGAGTATTTTAGCGAGAGTTGGGCACACAGATTGAGTTGAATACACCATTCTACCCCAGATGGACGGACAGTCCGAGCGTACCATTCAGATGTTAGAGGATATGCTACACGCTTGTGTTATGGATTTTTGGGGTTTTTGGGATTAGTTTCTACCACTTGCAGAGTTTGCCTGCAACAACAGCTACCAATCGAGTATTCAGATGGCTTCTTATGATGCCTTATATGGGAGGTGATGTCATTCTCCAGTTGGTTGGTTTGAGCTGGGAGAGGCTAGGTTGTTGGGTACTGATTTGGATCAGGATGCCTTAGAGAAAGTCAACTTGATTTAGGATCAGCTTCGCACAACACAATCTAGAAAATAGAGTTATGCTGATTGGAATATTCGTGATGTTGCATATATGGTGGGAGAGAATGTATTGCTTAGAGTATCACCCACGAAGGGTGCGATGAGATTTGGGAAGAAGGGCATGTTGAGCCCTCAATATATTGCCCCTTTTGAGGTGCTTGAGAGGATTGGAGAGGTGGCTGACAATCTTGCATTGCCACCTAGTCTATCAGGTGGTCACCCAGTGTTCCATGTCTCTATGCTTCGGAAGTATTATGTTGATCCGTCTCATATTTTGGATTTCAGCATGGTTCAGTTAGATGGGGATTTGACTTATGATGTGGAGCCGGGGAACATTTTAGATCGGCAGGTTCGAAAGTTGAGATTAAAGAATAAATCTTTAGTGAAAGTTTAGTGGAAGGGCCGACCAGTAGTGGAGGCTACTTGGGAGACCGAGCTGGAGATGTGGAGCAGCTATCCACACCTATTTGAGACTCCAGGGCTGATTCTTGACTCGTTCGAAGATGAATATTTGTTTAAGAGGTGGAGAATGTAACGACCCAATTAGTCATTTTGTGTATTATAGCCTTGTTCCCCATTTATCATTTCTTCTATGCTTAATTATGGTTATGTGATGTGTCGGGGCGGTTGGATCAGTTTTGGGGAAGTTTTGGATTGAATTTGGACGTTTAGTTCCAAGGTTGAAGGCTTAAGTTAAAAGAGTTTTCTAGAGTTTGACTTTTGTATAGATGACTCCGAAATGGACTCTTGATAGTTCCGATATCTTCGTATGGTGATTTTAGACTTAGGAGTATGTCTGGATGTTGATTTGGAGGTCCGTAGGTCGTTTTGGCTTGAATTGGCGAATGTAGGAAAGTTGAAGGTTGAGAAGTTTGACTGAGAGTTGACTTTATTGATACCAGGCTTAGATTTCAGTTCCAGGAGTTAGAATAGGTCCTTTGTGTTATTTATGACTTGTGTGCTATATTTGAGGTCAATCAGAGTTGGTTTGGTATGTTTCGATATTAGTTTTAGAAGTTGGAAGTTCACTTGTTCATTTGGCTTGAATTAGGGTGATATTCGTAATTTTGATGTTGTTTGAGGCTTCGACTAAGTCCTTATAATGTTTTAGAACTTTTTGGTATGTTTGGATGGGGTCCCGAAAGCTTCGGGTGTGATTCAGATCAAGTTCGGCTTCATTTTGGACTTTGGTGGACTGCTGAAAATTGGCATTTGAGAGGATTGATGTTGTTATGGCACGATGGTTAATTCGTGCTGTGATTTTGATATTAATGGTATATGGCACGATGAATTTTCATGCAGCGATTGGATATACATTTGTCCCTCAGAGTTCGGTAATTACACATGTTACATTGTGACCTATGAAAGCATGTGAGATGCGTATCGAGTTGAGCACGTGGACATAGTGGATTATGTTAGAGCATATAGATGTGCTGGATATTTGTTAACATTGATTCTTGAGCATGCATGATCATCCTAGACTCAAGTAGAATCATTCATATTAGATGTTCTTTGGTGTATATCATCTTTATTTGCGTATTTTGCAATTGTACTGTGTTTTGGATATCTTGTTTGAGAAGCATGGTATTCCTATCTATGAGTTTTACCTTATTTTTCTGTCTATTATTCCTTGTTATTTTTCAGTTACATCATGTTATTATAGAATTTCTAGGCTGAGAAAGTTAATATCATGCTTTTATCAAAATCTCGCCACTTCTTCTTCGAGATTAAACTTAATACTTACTGAATAAACATTATATTTTGTACTTATACTATACTTATTTTTGTGCAAATCTTGGTACTGGACCTAGCAGTTTCTAGGAGGGTGCTTAGAGATTGTCTGGAGACATCAGGGTGAGTTGTCGTTCCTGTTTTGCAGCTTGTGGAGTCTCTTTCTTATCTATTACTATAAATGTTTTATTCAGGCAATTTTGTTATGTTTTAAGATTTAGTTGTATTTTATTTTAGAAGCTCATGACTTCATACTACCGTGTTTTTGGATTTATTATAGTATTGTTTTCGTTTTGATTGATGTTCTTGAGATATACTATGCTTTATATCATGATAGTAGTTTATTATATTTATTATGACTTGGTTGGATTTGGATGTTGCCTTACCTAGCATGTTAGGGTTAGTTGACATCATAATCTTTGGTAGAATTTTGGGTCATGACAAAGTTAGTATCACAACTCTAGGTTCATGGGTTCTACGAGTCATGAACATGTCTAGTGGTGTCTTGAAGATCAATATGGAGATGTCTATACTTATCTTCGATGGGATATGGGACATTTAGCAAACTTTACTTTCTTCTTTTTCTATCGTGTGACTTTGTTTTATTGTGAAGTTTGAAGCTTTAATCTTCTATTCTCTCACAGATGGTGAGAACACGTGTGTCCACTGCAACTGAGTAGGAGGTACTGCAGTTCTTCAAGAAACTATGGTCCAAATTCTAGGTTATTTCAATAGTTTTGCATAGGAGATATAATTCCTATGATCCTAGCTACTTCTCCGTCTGGAGGGGGAGCATATACCCCAGCAACTCACACTTCAGAGAAGGCCACTACTATGTTATAGACGTTGTAATTTCCTATTATTCCACTAGTTGGGGTTGTCCATCCTCTAGTTGTAGTTAGTATTGAGGTTAGGCCCGCTATGTCTATTGATGACCTGAAAAGGATGGATCCATTTTACAACTTAGATCCTCCATGATTTGATTGTGATCCCACAACTGATGCCTAGGATACCTGGATATGCATCATGAGAGTTTTGTGCAACTTAGGTCTTGTGGAGTCCAAGGAGTTGATTTAACTATTTTCCAGCTGAGAGGGCCAGCCATGAGGTGGTACCAACTTTACGAGCAAAGAAGGCCACATGGGTCATTCTATCTCACATGGACTCAGTTTCTACTATCTTCTTAGAGAAGTTCATTCCACTCACTAGGAAAGATAAGTTGCATATTCATTTTGAGCACTTGCAGTAGGATAGTATGTTAGTCACTCAGTATGAGATAAGGTTTCCAAAGTTGTGTCGTTATGCAGCTTGCATTAATTCCCACCAAGACTAAGAAGGTGAGGATATTCATTGAGGGGCTTAATTTTGGAATTTAGCATTGCTCGAGAGACATACATCACGACTACATTCTAGCAAGTGGTGGAGATAGCACGGATGTTGAGCGTATCCTTCGACAGGGGAGAGAGGCAATGAATTATACCCTCGACATTCATAATGACTTAGTGGTACCTTGTCGGGAGGCAAGAGTCAATTTGGTAGATGCTACTCCAGTAGGTCAATTCACTCAAAACTTTAGACTTCTCATGGTGCTCCAGTAAGTCATGGTTCTCATGGTGCTTGTTTGAGGCAGGCATCCTATAATGCATCTCCAGCTTATGGTTTTATGATGGTTATTCTGGTTGTTAGGGACTGACTCATTCTTTGCAGCCATGCTAATAGATAGGTTTCTTTGAGTGTGTAGATTTTATGTATCTTATGAGAGATTGCCCAAGGCTCCGAGGCGGTGTATGTTAGGGTACTTAAGCTATGAGTCCAGTCCAAGTTGCCACACTGCCCACCCAGGCTGCTAGGGGTGGAGGCCAGCCAACTAGAGGTGGAGGCTAGTCAGCTAAAGGTGGAGGTCAGCCAGCTAGAGTTCGTTCTACGTGGAGGATATTCTCATTTCTATGCTTTCCCTGGTAGATCTAATATAGAGGCATTCAATGCATTCATATAGGTATTGTCTTAGTCTATTATAGAGATGATTTGGTATTGTTTGATTCGAGTTCTGCTTGTTCATATGCGTCATATTACTTTGCATTATATTTGGGTATGTCTCAAGATTATTTGTATATTCCTATTTATGGAGTTTCTAATATTGTGGATCGGGTCTATCGATTGTATGTGGTTACTAGTAATGGATATGATACGGTAGTTGAACTCTTATTGTTGGACAATGGTGGATTTTGAGGTGATTCTTGGTATGGATTGGTTATCTCTATATCATGATATCTTTTATTATCACGCCAAGACTATGACTTTAGCCATGCCAGGATTATGTAGATGTAACGACTCGACTGGTCATTTTAAGCTCTGACATATCGTTCGACGGTTTGAGACTTTGAGTAGCTTCACTTTATGTATTATGACTTGCACGTGTAGTCGGTTTTGATTTTCAAGAAGTCCGAAGTTGATTTGGAGGAATAATTCTTAATTTGATAGCTTTAAGTTGGAGGACTTGACCAAGGTTTGACTTTTGTGTAAACGATCTCGAAATCGGAGTTTTAAGGTTCCTATAGGTTCGTAAGGTGATTTCGGACTTGAGCGCATGTCCGGATTGAGTATTGGATGTTGGTGTTATTAGACACCGAGCAGTGTTTTGGGACCTTGGATAGGTTCATTTAGTTGATCGGAACATGTGTGCGATGTTTGGTTCTGATCCGGAATGTCTAAGTGTGATTCGTACACGTCCGGCAAAGTTTGAAGGTTTAAAAGTTCAGAAAATATTTTTTATCATTGATTCTTGGCTTGGATGTTATTCGGGGCATTTTGAGCCTTCGGATAAGTATGGATAAGGATGGGGACTTGTTGGTATGATTGGACAGGGTCCTCGGGTGTATTCCAGGATGGTTTTAGACCAATTCCTTTTGATTTGAAGCTGATGGTTTCTGGTGTCAGTGGTATGCATTGCGATCTCGGAGCAGGATTCGTGACCGCGGAGTGTTTTACGGAGCTGGGGAGATTTTGTTCTTCACGATTACGGTTGGAGGTTCGCGATCGCGGTTCATGATCTGGTTGTGCTTCGGGTATGCGTGGTCAGGCACTTTCGGGCGATTTGGAGGAGAAATATTAATCATCTATCATAAGGTAAGTGATTTACACTTGTTTTGAGTTAAATACATGGATTATATATGGATTTTAAAATGAAAATTGGTAGAAATTGTGGGATTTTGGAAGAAAACCGAGATATGGTATATTTTAGTTTTTAACACGAAATTGGACATGGAATTGGGAATAAATTATATATTTGAGTTCGTGGTGCTATGATAATATTTATCTTCTATAATTTTCAGAATCCGGGCGGGTGGGATCGGGGATTGACTTTTCATGTGGAGTTAGGAATTGTTTCTGATCGATTAGATTACAAGTATTTGTGATGTGTTTTTGATTGGTTTGCACGTCCTTTGACTAGTTTCAGATCGTTTGGCATTAATTTGAGGTGCTAAAGAGGTGTTGGAGCCGGTTATCGGATTTTGGAGTGAGGTAAGTCTCATGTCTAACCTTGTAAGAGGGAATTTACCCCATTGGTGCTATATTTGTTATGTGCTATGTGATATGTGAGCTACTCACGTATAAGGTGACGAGTGTCTATGCGTATGCTAGATTCTTGATTATGTATGGGTAGACGTAGACACACATCATGTTTTAATTGTACTACTTGAATTATCCTTGGTTGCTTAAATTCTTTAATTCATGTTCTTGCCTGAGACTAGACTTGCGTAGAGTATCGAACTTTGCTATTCTAGACAACTAACGCGCTACTTAATTAGTCGCGGAAATTATACTTTTACGTATTTCTTCCGCGTTGCATATATTTGTCAAAAAACTTTTCTTCAGTTCATAACTCACACATATATTCGCGAGTGGGCTGATGACCCGCTAAAAGATTCATTTTTCTTACGGACCAGGCTGAATGCCTCAGCAATACTATTATGGGTCGAGTCGTATGACCTCAAGAGTATTATGAGATGCATCCACGGATCGGGCCATATGACCTTGACATTGTACGCTATTTTATTCATTGAGCCGTACGACCTCGACAAAAGCGTGCGCAAAATTGGATAAGGAGTCAGCGTACCTATGAGTCTTCCTAACTTGAAGATTTGTTATTTTATTTGTTATTAATCATATAACTGTCCCATTGCAGGTAGTATTCGGTTCCTGAGGACTTCATATCTACTCTTCTATTAACGATCGTGTTATGCACATATCTCTATTTTCGTTGCTTCTACTTGCTATGCTTCATACGTGTCTACTTTTATTGTACTTTTATTATTAGATCACTAGTAAGTATCGATATCGACCCCTCGTCACTACTTCTTCGAAGTTAGGCTAGATACTTACTGGGTGCACATTGATTTATGTACTCATACTACAATTCATCACTAATTGTGCAGGTACTGAGACAAGTACATTCGGTGGTCATCTAGGCACATAGGTGAAACTGCCGAGGAGACTTTGTGGCGACCTGCATTCCATGTTACGATCCGCATCACATGAAGTCTCGATCCTATTCATTTACTATATTCTGTCTATTTTCTATTTTAGGCAGATATTGTAGTAGTGTTGTATATTCTAGTAGATGCTCATGAACTTCTGACACCGAGTTTTAGGGATTTAGATTCTTGTTCTTAGTGGCATTATGTTATGTTATCCAGATTTATATTTAACCATGTTCGATCATTTAAAATAATATCAGTATTTAATTATGGAAATGAATGATTTCGGTTGTTTATTTTATTATTTGCTATGAGATGCGCTTTGAATTATCTAGCGGCGTATAGATTTAATTGTTGGCTTGCCTAATAGCAACATTGGGCGCCATCATGGCCTATGGTGGGAATTGGGCCGTGACACTAGATTATAGTAGAGAAGGTCACTTGGTCATTGTTCTGGTAAGGTGATTGCATTCTTGAATCCTCAACGTACGGTTGAGAAGGGATGTCTAGCATATTTAGCTTTTATTCGGGATTCTAGTGCGGAGGTTCCTTCTATGGATTTGGTACCGGTTGTGAGAGTGTTATTGGAGGTGTTCAAGGTGCTAAGGTATTCTCTAAGATTAACTTGAGATCGGGTTATTATCAGGTAAAGATTAGGCCTTCAGATATGCTAAGATGCCTTTTAGGACTCGTTATGGTCATTATGAATTCTTGATGATGTAATTTAGTTTGATTAATGCTCCGGTGACATTCACGGGTTTGATGAATCAGGTGGTCAAGACTTATCTTGACCCTTTTTCTATTGTGTTCATTGACTTGTAGTAGGGAGGAGCATGAGCAACATTTGAGGATTGTGTTTTAGACTCTGAAGGAGAAGCAATTTTATGGTAATAAGATTTATCTAAAGAAGATTGAGGCAGTCGAGCCTAGCCTAGACCTACTACAGGTACATAGATTAGGAGTTCCTTGGTTTAGTAGTCTACTATCGTCAGTTTTTAGAGGAATTTTCATCCATTGCAGCTCCATTGACTAAATGACCCAGAAAGGTATTTCGTTTAGATCGTCTGATGAATATGAGGAGTGCTATTAGAAGCTCAAGGTTACTTTGACTACAACCCTAGTGTTGGTGTTGTCCACAGGTTCAAATCCATACACAGTGTATTGGGATGGTTCACACTTTGGTGTTGGTGCGATGTTGATGTAGAATGGTAAGGTGATTGCTTATACATCACGGTAGTTAAAGATTATTACTTGTACAGTTTGTCATGTGAGGTTTATATTGATCATCATATTCTTCGGCGCTTGTTCTAGCAGAAGAATTTGAATTTGAGGTAGTGAAGGTGAGTTGAGTAGCCTAAGTATTATGACATCACTATATTATATTATCCGAGTAAGGCGAATATGGTAGCGGATGACTTTAGTAGAAAGGCGGAGAGTATGGGTACTTTTTCAGTATTCCAGCTAAGGAAAGGCCTTTGGCTATGGATGTTCAGTCATTGGCTAATAAATTATTGAGATTTGATATTTCTGAGCATCGTAGAGTTCTTGCTTATGTTTTTGCACAGTCGTCTTTGTTTGAGCATATTAAGGCTCGCCAGTATGATGATCCCCATTTATTGGTGCTTAAGGACACAATGTAGCGAGGTGGTGCTAAGAAGGTGGATATTGGAGATGATCGTGTTATGCGGCTTCAGGGCTGACTTTGTGTTTTTAATGTTGATGGTTTAAGGGAGTTGATACTTTAGGAGGCTCAAAGGTTGTAGTATTCTACTCATCTAAGTGCTACAAAGATGTATCATGATTTGAATCGACATTACATTGCTAGCCATGTTTTACGGTGTTTGAAATACCAGCAAGTTAAGTAAGAACATAAAAAATCAGGTGGCTTGACTCAGAAGATGATTATACCGAAGTGGAAGTGGGAGCATATCACAATGGACTTTTTGGTAGGATTACCACGTACATTGATGAAGTTTGATGCAATTTAGGTCATTATGTATTTCTTGACTAAGTCTGCACACTTCATATTGGTGTTGACTACGTATACTTCAGAGAGGCTGGCCCAAATTTACATTCAGGAGGTGGTTCATTTAAATTAAGTGCCAATTTCAATCATTTCAGAATGTGGCACTCAGTTCTTATCTAGTTTTTGAGAGATGTAAAATGGGAGTCAGGTACATAGGTCAATCTTAGCATAGATTTTACCCGTAAATGGATGGTCAGTCTGAGCAGACTATTCAGACTTTTGAGGATATGTTCCGAAATTGTGGGATTAACTTTTGAGGTCATTGGGATCAGTTTTTACCTTTGGTGGAGTTTGCTTACAATAACCGTTATTAGTCCAATATTCAAATGGATTCGTATGAGGCTTCATATAGTAGATAATTCCGTTCTCCTATTAGTTGATTTGAGCATGGTGAGGCTAGGTTGTTAGGTATTGATTTGGTTTGCGATGCTTTGGAAAGGTAAATTTGATTCAAGAATGGCTTCAGACAGCTCAGAGTAGGCAAAAGAGTTATGCACACCAAAAGGTTCATGATGTGGCATTTATGGAGGATGACAAGGTACTTTTGAAAGTTTCACATATGAATGATGTGATGAGATTTGGGAAGAAGGGTAACTTGAGTCCGAGGTTTATTGATCTATTTTGAGGTGTTTGAGAGAGTTGGTGATGTTTCTTATATGCTTGCTTTGTCTCCTAGCCTCTCGGGGGTTCATACGATATTTTATTTTTCTATGCTTTGGAGGTATAATGAAGATAAATCGCATGTTGTGAACTTCAACATGGTGCATCTAGATGAGAACTTGACCTATGAAGAAGAGCCAGTAGCTATTTTGGACAGACATATTTGAATGTTAAGGTCAAAGGAGATCATTTCGGTGAAGGTACTTTGGAAAAGAAAACCGAACAATGAGGCCACTTTGGAGACCGAGTTAGATATACGGTGTAGATATTCACATCTTTCAGTAGTCCAGGAAAATTTCTAAACTTGTTTGAGGATAAATGTTTATTTAAGAGGTGAAAAATGTAACGATCTGACCAGTGGTTTTGAGTTCTAAAACCCCATCCCCCTATTTTATGCTTCACATAGTTTGGTTTGATGATTTATAACTTGTGGGTATGGGTGGTTTGGTTTCTAAATATTTCAGTAATGATTTGGAATACTTAGTTCGTAAATTGAGGCTTAGTGTTATAAGAGTTGACTAAAGTCAACATTATGAGTAAACGATCCCTAATTGGTGTTTTGAAGGTTCCAATTGGTTCGTATAATGATTTTGGACTTGTACGTATGCTTGGTTTGGGTCATCGGTGGCCCGGGGTTGACTCGGCGCTTGTAGTCAAACACTGGAATTTTGAACTTAATAAAGTTTGAAGTTATTAGTTTAATATGCGATTCTTGGTTTTGTTGTTGTTTTTAGTGTTTTGAGCTTTTGGAAAAACTTTTATGGTGTACGAACTTTCGAGGATGATTGGGCGGGCCCCCGAGGGGCTCGTTTAAGTTTCGGAGTGGTTTCGAATCATTTTGAGCTAAAATTGGATTGCTGGTTTCTAGTGCCATTAGTGTGAATGAATGATCGTTTGGCTTGTGCGGCGATCGCGTATAAAGAGAGTTGGGCTGCACATATTTGGACTCTTGGGGTTATGGATCAACGAGATTTGAACTTGGACTCAGGTTTAACAATGTAGCTCAAGGTTGATTTTTCTTGATTAATAATTGAAGCTTTATTGTTTACAATTGACTTCTACGACTTTATTTGACCTCGTGAATTATTTATTTTGGTTAGATTTGCATCATTTGAAGGAGAATTTGAAAGGTACAGCGATATTGGAGGGTTGAAGCGGTTCCAGAAGGAGGGTCTCCTGCCTAACCTTATTCAGAGGGAATTTTCTACAAATTATTCTTATGTGCTACATGATACATGATTTGGGGGTGACGTATATGTGAGGTGACGAGTGTATATACATGCATTAGCTGTAATGATCCGACAGGTCCTTTAGAGTACTATAACCCCATTTTCCTATTTGATGCTTCTCATATGTTTGTTTAATGATTTATGACTTATGAAGTCAGTTGGTTTGGTTTAGGAAGGTTTGGGAGTGAAGTGGAACACTTAGTTCCATCTTTTGAAGCTTAAGATATAAGAGTTGACTAAGGTTTAACTTTAGTAAACAACCTCGGATTGGTAATTTAAGGGTTCTAATAGGTTCGTATGGTAATTTTAGACTTGCGTGTATGTTCAGATTTGAATTTGGAGGTTCCTAGAAGTTTTTTGGCTCTATTTGTTGAAGGTTGGCAAGTTAAGGAATTGGAGAATCCTTAAGTTTGACCGGCAATTGATTTTTAGTCTAACGAGCTTTGATTGTTTTTTACAACTTTGGATAGGTTCATTTGGTCGAATGGAACATCTGTGCAAAGTTTGATTATAATACGGTATGTTTAAGTGTGATTCGAACACATTCGGCAAAGTTGGGATGTTTGAAATTTAAGAGATGAGTTTGATCTTTGATTCTTGTTTTTGTTGTTGTTTTTGATTTTTCGAGGCTAGGGACAAGTTTTTAGGAAGTATATAGAATTGTTAAAATGATTGGACATGCCCTGTGAGGCTTAGGTGTGTTTCAGACCATTTTCGTAAGTTTTGTAGCTATTGATGTGCTGGTGTGCAACAGTTCTTCACGATCGCGGAGAAGGAGTTTGGGATTGGCTGATTTTGTTCATCATGTTCGTGGACAGTTGGTCGCGTTCACGAAGAGTGTTGGGATCCGGAAAGTGCACAAGTCAAAACAAAAACTTGCAAGATTAGTATACGCACAAGTTATATTTCTAATTTTTCGGATTTGTTATTTCAGAAATGAGGTCGGATTTCTTAAGTGCAATACCCAAAGGAAATAATGCTAAGTTGAGAGGAGTTTTCATAGACGTAGTCCATCATCATATCAGCATTCAGAAGAGGTGGTCTCCTGATCAAAATGAGATCGTGGTTCATAACCTAGTAAGAGATTATTTATTATTTCTGTTTGGAGATGCAAGTTTTTCAATTTCTTGTTGACTATCCTATTTTCACCATTTGTTTTCTATTCAATATTTATGTAATATTTTTAACTTATTGTGTTTGTTGATGATTTGTTTGTGCAGTCCGCACCAAAGGCATTTGCTGATTGGTACTTCGATCGGAATTACACCTATTTGATAGATGAACGTAAATTGCCACTCCCAAATAATTATTCCTGAACAATGAAAGACCGCCCGAAAAGGAGGATAATCTTTTATTACTTGTGTTTAATTATCCAAGAAAAGATATTAAAAAATCCATTTATGTAAAACTCTTATTCAACACAATGCAACTACATTAATTGTTGACAACTTTCTGATGTATATGTTACCTGCTGCCCATTTATATCAAACCTGGTGACAAGGAGGTCCCTCTGACCAAAGTAGTAGCAACTTCTCGCCTCCAATATTGTGGCTTAAGTTTTACTACTTTCTTTATCTAATCTTTTGCTTGTTTACTTATTAACTGATATGCTTGTATATATTTACTTCACGCGCTTGAACTTTTGTAAAACAGATATTGATATACTTCAACAAAGTTCAAGAAGATGAACTCAAATCTATTTACATATATCTTTATTGTCTCCAATAATAACATGCCATATATCCTCCCATTCCCGCATTCCAAGAGGATTAATAGTGTCACAATCCTAAACCACTAATCGATCGTGATGGCGCCTAACTCACTTGTTAGGCAAGCCAAACATACTAAAAGCAGATCAAAATAATAGAAATAACGGAAAAACAACACAAGTCAAAACCCAATAGCATAAATAGCTATGTCGATACATAGCAATCCCCTAGAACTAATAAATACAGAGTCGTGAGCTCTAAAACAGAAGTACAAGTCTAGAATACAAAGTAAATATTGTCTGAATGAAAGCAACAGTATATAAATGAGACACCAAAGACTGCGGTCAAAATGCAGCTCTACCTCGTATCCTTGCAAATCCTCAGCGACGAATCACAGCTACACACGGCTCGGTCCAACACCCGGATCTGCACAATTAAGTACAGAGTATAGTATGGGTATAACAGACCCTATGTACTCAGGAAGTATCATAACTAACATTGGCGAGGTAATAGAAGAAAGAATTATTAATGATACTCGCTAATAACCCGTACATTTCATAAATCTCAAAAGTATACAGTAATAGTATCACCAAGTCATAAATCACAGATAAGCCTCCTCGGTGCACAAGATACTATAACATGCTCTATTTCAGTTAATCAATCTAGCATATAGAGAAAATATACAAAATAAGACATGTATACATTTCGGATCTAGCATATAGAGAAGATATGCGAATAAAATATGTATACATCCAAAAATATTACAAGTATAGAAGAAATGCAATAACCACAACACGCATTGTCCAGTTTTTCTCATACCGCATGTACACCATCAAGAGAGAAACATGAGAGGGTGACCCCAGGGAGATGGATCCTTATCCAAACCCTGTAAGGACAACTCAAGTGCAATATATAACCATCACACGGATAACTCACGTGCAAACACAACTCAAATTCACACGGACAACTCACGTACTAACAACCAGTCCATATCACACAGAAAGTAAATACAAGGATACATGTACATAAATAATGGATATTAATTTACATACTCATGGAGTGATATAAGTGACAGCTAAAGTGTAGGCATGTGTGAAGTGTGCTCCACAGTTCTAGTAAGGCGATTATGCCACAAGAATAGCAACAAACACGTTTCAACCGGGGATCAACCATCAAATTGGATGCAGCCATACATTGTTTCTCCTAAAGTATATTTTGTCTGCAAAATAGTTTATTTGTAGCAGTCACTAAAATAATTGTTAGGATCGGGAAATCGGGTAGTGCAAAATTTAGCCAAATAATGTTATAATGACAATAACAAAGACAATGCAAATTGATAATAACGACAATTAAAGAAGATAAAAAAGACACGAATTTAACATGGTTCGGTCAAGGTGACATACGTCCATAAGCGGAGAGGAGCAATTTCACTGTACCAACAAGAGTACAAAAGAGAGTACAAAATTAGAGTAAATACTCTAATTAGTCCCAAATACCCCAAGAGAATAACCACACAAGATCACTCCAAAGAAAGGGTTCACACAAGTGTTTCCTAACACTCACTCTCTTACAAAATACTCTATAATGAAATAAATGAGGAGAAAGAAAGATAAGAGTGAAAAGATCTTGAATTGGTGTGTTTGCAAATGAGAAGAAGCTCCTCTTTTTATAGCAAGAAATCATTGGTCTAATAGTGGATATTATGTCATGGCAAATGTCATGATCCAAAAATTTTGTTATAATGGATATTATGTCATGGCAAATGTCATAAAAATTTGGCCATATTACAAATCTCCATCTTGGCCTAATTTCGACTTATACATAGTAAATTTGCTCAACCATCTCCGTAAAAACCTCAATGGGCAAAATCATTCTTCATAAATGCCAATCAAGTTCAGGCAAAGCTTGAACTTGGACATTGGAAGAGGTTTTGTGAACATATGTCACGACCCAAAATTCCATCACAGGCGTCGTGATGGCACCTAGTCTCTAAGACTAGGTAAGCCGATTTCTTTTATATTTTGAAGCCATTTTTTTTTTGAATTAAAATCTAACAGCGAAAATAATTACAATACACAACCTCCCAAGACTGGTAGTACTGAGTCACAAACTCTAACTGAATACATGGAATGATCACGAGGACCGAATATACAATACTGTTTGATTACAAATTAACAGTACAATGAAATGAAAAGACTCCAANACACACGGCTCGGTCCAACACCCGGATCTGCACAATTAAGTACAGAGTATAGTATGGGTATAACAGACCCTATGTACTCAGGAAGTATCATAACTAACATTGGCGAGGTAATAGAAGAAAGAATTATTAATGATACTCGCTAATAACCCGTACATTTCATAAATCTCAAAAGTATACAGTAATAGTATCACCAAGTCATAAATCACAGATAAGCCTCCTCGGTGCACAAGATACTATAACATGCTCTATTTCAGTTAATCAATCTAGCATATAGAGAAAATATACAAAATAAGACATGTATACATTTCGGATCTAGCATATAGAGAAGATATGCGAATAAAATATGTATACATCCAAAAATATTACAAGTATAGAAGAAATGCAATAACCACAACACGCATTGTCCAGTTTTTCTCATACCGCATGTACACCATCAAGAGAGAAACATGAGAGGGTGACCCCAGGGAGATGGATCCTTATCCAAACCCTGTAAGGACAACTCAAGTGCAATATATAACCATCACACGGATAACTCACGTGCAAACACAACTCAAATTCACACGGACAACTCACGTACTAACAACCAGTCCATATCACACAGAAAGTAAATACAAGGATACATGTACATAAATAATGGATATTAATTTACATACTCATGGAGTGATATAAGTGACAGCTAAAGTGTAGGCATGTGTGAAGTGTGCTCCACAGTTCTAGTAAGGCGATTATGCCACAAGAATAGCAACAAACACGTTTCAACCGGGGATCAACCATCAAATTGGATGCAGCCATACATTGTTTCTCCTAAAGTATATTTTGTCTGCAAAATAGTTTATTTGTAGCAGTCACTAAAATAATTGTTAGGATCGGGAAATCGGGTAGTGCAAAATTTAGCCAAATAATGTTATAATGACAATAACAAAGACAATGCAAATTGATAATAACGACAATTAAAGAAGATAAAAAAGACACGAATTTAACATGGTTCGGTCAAGGTGACATACGTCCATAAGCGGAGAGGAGCAATTTCACTGTACCAACAAGAGTACAAAAGAGAGTACAAAATTAGAGTAAATACTCTAATTAGTCCCAAATAC
>AWOL01S0269976.1:0-14431 GCA_000715115.1 Nicotiana otophora
CTTGTCCGATCAGCAACTGGAATATTAAGCTACGAACCCTACAATGATTTCCTTCATGTCGTCATACTAATGTAATCATTTGACATCATGGTATACTTTTGACATTTCAAGATGAATAAAATAGCGTGAATAATGAACCTCAGTCCTAATATGCGGTCAACCATGATAATTCAAGATCCCTCCTTCCATAGACTCAAAAGCTGTAGTTTCCTCTTGCCAAATACCCATTTTAACTTTCTCTTAAACGGGAATCTTCCCTATCTATAAGAGATGACTCTGCCATATTCCAGGCCATTATACCTTTATTACTGAGTCTACCAAACGTAATCCGAACCTATTAATTGGTGAAGACCTCTAGTCAACCTTTTTTTATGGGGCTTGCTTATTTATCAAAACACTTGTGACTTACGACTAAGCGCCTTCCTTACAGTGTTAGTTCCACTCTTTTTATTCTAGTTCTAAGCCATCTCATATAAAACATGTATGTATGATAACTTGAAAGAAGAGAACCTATAAATTTATTTTAAGCATGTATGTATGATGCTTGAATCCTATTGAGGTTCATATTGATGGTATGATGTTCATAGCGTTAATCGAAGGTGCAACGACCTTACGTCACTCTGAAAGGTTTAGAATATTTTACTCTACCGAGCTGCACTATAGTCGGCCAGGTACGACACCTATTGTGCAACCACTAATCATTTGGATTTTATCGAGCTCCACGTGGACGGGTACGATTCTACCGAGCTTTATGATGTCCGAGTATGTTTTTACTGAATCCTCTACGAGGACGGGTATGATATGATGATGATGATGCCCACAAAAGCGTATGTTCTTAAAAGTTTATGTGTGTATATATATATATATATATGTATGTATGTATCATGCCTTTCATGTCAGTAGCCCTCATAGCCACTCAGATGTTACGGGTTGTATCTTCTCTATCTCTCTCTGCATTACTGTTCTTATTTATGCTTTTCTGCCTTACATACTCAATACTTTATTTGTACTTACGTCCCTTTTTCATGGGAATACTGCGTTTCATGCCTGCAAGTCCCGATAGACAGGTTGACAGTCCTTCTAGTAGTCTATCAGCTCAGCAGAAGGTGTTAGTGCACTTGGATTTATGGAGTGATCTATCCACCAAGTTGAATATCTACGAGTCTAATTTCCATCTTACTAAATCGTTCATCGATACGACGTCAGAGTAGAGATATATTCGCATTTTCATGTGACTGCGCAAGCAACTCCTACTGGGACCCACTTGAGACCGTCACCGACCTTATTTATTTTAAAAGATCTTTCAGACTCATTTCGGGTCATTTCTCACCCAAAATTCGTCCAAAGGCTCTCCAAAACCCTCTCTAACATATCCCAAGATTCCAAGAACCAAACTCAATGGAAATCAACTCAAATCATCATAAAAAATGTTAAAGACTATAAGAGGATGCTTCTATGATGTTGTGGTGTGATTGAGGGCTATTGCGAGCTAAGTTGAGATGGGTTTTTGAGTTGTAGCTGCTATCCAAGGTATATATAATATCTTCTTAATTGTTCCTAAGGTTAATATTGAGTTGGTTGTGTTGTTTGAGTGAAAAATCATAAGATAGCACTTAAAAGAACACGGGACATGGTTATCTCTTTGGTTGGATTGTTCTTTGGCCACATATATGGTTTGTGGTGGCTGAAAATTATGAGAAATAATTTGATAATGTTGTGTTTGCTGTTGTTAAGTTTTTCTAGGTATTAACTAAGTTTATTGAAGAAGAAAACATGAAACACAAGTGATAGACAATAAAAGTTAGGGTGCTAGGCGTATGGGGCTGTTTTGAAAGTCATTTTGTGGATATTTTAAACTAGGAATCATATAGTACATATATATATGATGTTCTGAAGGTTGTGAACCAATTTATGGAATACGAGTTGGATTCAATTTATGTTTTGTTATTCGAAAAAATGAGCTTGCCGCTCGTTAAGATAATCGGAGAAACTCATATTGGATTATATTATTGTTGTTGCTATTATTGGTTATTGTTATTGTTGTTGGGATGTTGATGACCCTTAGTGGTATTTGGGATGTAGTAGAAATAGGGGAGTTTTCGGCCAATGTTCTGTAAGCTATATGACTAGCCAAATACGATGGTACGGCGTTATATGTTGACGACAATTTCATTTCACTTATTATAGACGCAAAAAGTTATGTTGAGCTGGGTTGCGAAATAAGGAACAGAGCATACAGGTATGTTAAGGAACTTCTTTCTTTCTTTTGGCTTGATCTATAGTGGAATGAACGTAAACAATACGCTATTTAATAACGGATCTACCCCTAGTAACCGAGATATTGAACCTCCATACAACGATAGTTGTACCTTTGTAACTTAATGATAGTATTATTATGGTTGTTGTAGATTAAGGTGAGAAGAGGCGAGTTCAACTTGGTGATTGGAAAGATTGTGATAAGGTATGCTAAGGCTAAGCCCTTCCTTCATTTTGGCATGATCTCGTAACTACGTATGTTTGATAATGAGGCATAAAGAGAAGTTCATATTCCCGAATTTATATACATTATCCTAGTCTCGTAAGTTACAGTATTCTCCCTTATCGGNCCGAACATGATAACTAGGTGAACGGATCTTAATTCTGAGGGAAAATTTACTTTAGTCCCTTCTTTGGGTAGCTTGGAGTAGCGTTATATATGTCTTGATTAACTTTTCCCATTATGTTATTATTCTCTTCATGAGCGAAATTTTCAAGAAGGCCTTATTATGAACTCAATATTTCCTTAAGTCTCATCGTCACATGTTGGGGTTCGATCTGTGACGCTACTAGGCACAAAAACTCTTGAATAAGACCGACTTTTCAATAACTTGATACGTTACATCAGGTCGAATAATTCTGTTTTCAAATTAACTTATGGGGAATCTATATTTCCTTCATGCTTTATAAGGAGTTACTCCGTGCAGTTTAAAATATTTTCTTGTGATCCTCCCACATGTTTAGATACTACTATAGTTATTGTTGTGCACTACTCAATAGTCGGTAATTGATTATCCCATCCTTCCATAAATTTTGGCATCATAGCTTGTAACATGTCTTTGAGCATCTGAATTGTACGCTTCACTCGCTAAAATTATACTGGGTTGTTGTTGTTGTTGTTGTTGTTGTTGTTGTTGTTGAGGCAAAAATATTTTGTACCCGATATACGTTCTGCACCTTTTCGTTTTACATAACCTTTAGTAATTTATCCAGTAAAAGTAAACATATTTTTATCAAAGAACTTGCTATATTTGTAACGAATCTTATGCCAATCTTTGCTCCTTTCCATATTGGGTTACTTTATTCGTGTCAATCCATTGGGTTCCTGATGTTGTATCTTGTCCGATCAGCAACTGGAATATTAAGCTACGAACCCTACAATGATTTCCTTCATGTCGTCATACTAATGTAATCATTTGACATCATGGTATACTTTTGACATTTCAAGATGAATAAAATAGCGTGAATAATGAACCTCAGTCCTAATATGCGGTCAACCATGATAATTCAAGATCCCTCCTTCCATAGACTCAAAAGCTGTAGTTTCCTCTTGCCAAATACCCATTTTAACTTTCTCTTAAACGGGAATCTTCCCTATCTATAAGAGATGACTCTGCCATATTCCAGGCCATTATACCTTTATTACTGAGTCTACCAAACGTAATCCGAACCTATTAATTGGTGAAGACCTCTAGTCAACCTTTTTTTATGGGGCTTGCTTATTTATCAAAACACTTGTGACTTACGACTAAGCGCCTTCCTTACAGTGTTAGTTCCACTCTTTTTATTCTAGTTCTAAGCCATCTCATATAAAACATGTATGTATGATAACTTGAAAGAAGAGAACCTATAAATTTATTTTAAGCATGTATGTATGATGCTTGAATCCTATTGAGGTTCATATTGATGGTATGATGTTCATAGCGTTAATCGAAGGTGCAACGACCTTACGTCACTCTGAAAGGTTTAGAATATTTTACTCTACCGAGCTGCACTATAGTCGGCCAGGTACGACACCTATTGTGCAACCACTAATCATTTGGATTTTATCGAGCTCCACGTGGACGGGTACGATTCTACCGAGCTTTATGATGTCCGAGTATGTTTTTACTGAATCCTCTACGAGGACGGGTATGATATGATGATGATGATGCCCACAAAAGCGTATGTTCTTAAAAGTTTATGTGTGTATATATATATATATATATGTATGTATGTATCATGCCTTTCATGTCAGTAGCCCTCATAGCCACTCAGATGTTACGGGTTGTATCTTCTCTATCTCTCTCTGCATTACTGTTCTTATTTATGCTTTTCTGCCTTACATACTCAATACTTTATTTGTACTTACGTCCCTTTTTCATGGGAATACTGCGTTTCATGCCTGCAAGTCCCGATAGACAGGTTGACAGTCCTTCTAGTAGTCTATCAGCTCAGCAGAAGGTGTTAGTGCACTTGGATTTATGGAGTGATCTATCCACCAAGTTGAATATCTACGAGTCTAATTTCCATCTTACTAAATCGTTCATCGATACGACGTCAGAGTAGAGATATATTCGCATTTTCATGTGACTGCGCAAGCAACTCCTACTGGGACCCACTTGAGACCGTCACCGACCTTATTTATTTTAAAAGATCTTTCAGACTCATTTCGGGTCATTTCTCACCCAAAATTCGTCCAAAGGCTCTCCAAAACCCTCTCTAACATATCCCAAGATTCCAAGAACCAAACTCAATGGAAATCAACTCAAATCATCATAAAAAATGTTAAAGACTATAAGAGGATGCTTCTATGATGTTGTGGTGTGATTGAGGGCTATTGCGAGCTAAGTTGAGATGGGTTTTTGAGTTGTAGCTGCTATCCAAGGTATATATAATATCTTCTTAATTGTTCCTAAGGTTAATCTTGAGTTGGTTGTGTTGTTTGAGTGAAAAATCATAAGATAGCACTTAAAAGAACACGGGACATGGTTATCTCTTTGGTTGGATTGTTCTTTGGCCACATATATGGTTTGTGGTGGCTGAAAATTATGAGAAATAATTTGATAATGTTGTGTTTGCTGTTGTTAAGTTTTTCTAGGTATTAACTAAGTTTATTGAAGAAGAAAACATGAAACACAAGTGATAGACAATAAAAGTTAGGGTGCTAGGCGTATGGGGCTGTTTTGAAAGTCATTTTGTGGATATTTTAAACTAGGAATCATATAGTACATATATATATGATGTTCTGAAGGTTGTGAACCAATTTATGGAATACGAGTTGGATTCAATTTATGTTTTGTTATTCGAAAAAATGAGCTTGCCGCTCGTTAAGATAATCGGAGAAACTCATATTGGATTATATTATTGTTGTTGCTATTATTGGTTATTGTTATTGTTGTTGGGATGTTGATGACCCTTAGTGGTATTTGGGATGTAGTAGAAATAGGGGAGTTTTCGGCCAATGTTCTGTAAGCTATATGACTAGCCAAATACGATGGTACGGCGTTATATGTTGACGACAATTTCATTTCACTTATTATAGACGCAAAAAGTTATGTTGAGCTGGGTTGCGAAATAAGGAACAGAGCATACAGGTATGTTAAGGAACTTCTTTCTTTCTTTTGGCTTGATCTATAGTGGAATGAACGTAAACAATACGCTATTTAATAACGGATCTACCCCTAGTAACCGAGATATTGAACCTCCATACAACGATAGTTGTACCTTTGTAACTTAATGATAGTATTATTATGGTTGTTGTAGATTAAGGTGAGAAGAGGCGAGTTCAACTTGGTGATTGGAAAGATTGTGATAAGGTATGCTAAGGCTAAGCCCTTCCTTCATTTTGGCATGATCTCGTAACTACGTATGTTTGATAATGAGGCAAAAAGAGAAGTTCATACTCCCGAATTTATATACATTATCCTAGTATCATAAGTTACAGTATTCTCTNGCATGATCTCGTAACTACGTATGTTTGATAATGAGGCATAAAGAGAAGTTCATATTCCCGAATTTATATACATTATCCTAGTCTCGTAAGTTACAGTATTCTCCCTTATCGGAACTTTTTGTTCAATAGAGTATTGTCTTCTTCCAGTCAAGAGAGCAGAGGGTCTATATATATGCAGTATTATAGTAGCTTCACCGCCATCGATCTATAATCGGTGGGCAGGCCCCTATTGGGCAACCTATGATCAGATGGTAAGTTATATACCGAGCCTACTGTGGCTGAGCGCCTTTGAGTGAGCTTAGGATGGCCGAGATATAGAGCCATATTGAGGTTCATATTTATTGTATGGATTCCCATAACGTTAATTGAAGGTGCAACAACCCTACGTTACTCTCAAAGGTTTAGAACATGATTCCATGAGTCTAGAATGCATTATATATGTATCTATTTTACTCTACCGAGCCGCGCTTTAGTCGGCTAGGTACGACATCTATTGTGCAACCACCAATCAGTTGGGTTTTATCGTGCTCCACATGGTCGGGTACAATTCTACCGAGCCTGATGATGACCGGGTATGTTTTTATCGAGCCTATTACGGCCGGGTACGATATGATGATGATGATGCCCATAAAGGCGATTGTTTTTAAAAGCTTATGTGTGTGTGTGTGTGTGTATATATATATATATATATATATATATATATATATCATGCATTTCATGCCAGTAGCCCTCAGAGATACTTAGATGTTACAGGTTGTATCTTCTCTATCTCTCTTTACATTACTGTTCTTATTTATGTTTTCCAGCCGTACATGCTCGGTACTTCATTCGTACTGACGTCCCCTTTGCCCAGGGACGCTGTGTTTCATGCCCGTATGTCCCGATATACAGGTTGACGCTCCTCCTAGTAGGCTATCAGCTCAGTGGAAGGTGTTGGCGTGCTCCATTTGCTCCGGAGTTGCCTATTTGGTCACTATACCTTGATCATGTATTAATTGGTATGGCAGGTCCCTGTCCCGACCCTTATGACGTTTATGTACTCTTAGAGGCTTGTAGATAAATGTCATGAATATGGATGCTGATAAGTCCTTGTCGGCATATGTTTTTAGTGTGCAAATGGTCATGTCGGCCTTATAGGCCCGTATGCACATGTATAAGTTTGTATATCTTGTTGGGTCATCCTATGTCGATTATTTCCTTATGTTTTATTCTGTTATCTCATGACGACCCTTCTGGCCCATTTACCCATGATGGTATGGTAGAAAGATACGTTACATTAGTACTCGGTTAAGTAAGGCACCGTGTGCCAGTCGCGGTCCTCCAATTTGGATCGTCACAAACTTGGTATCAGAGCAGGTCTGTCCTCGGGATGTCTACAAACTGTGTCTAGTAGAGTCTTGTTTATGGGTGTGTTGCGCGCCACACTTATAAACACGAGGCTGCGGGGCATTTAGGATGGTTACCTTCCTTTCATGTTCTAGATCGTGCCAAAGTGCTGGAAATGACTACAAGAAAAAGGTTTATTAGCGACCAACACAACGAGCGATATTCTGGTCGTCTGGTCCCTAAAAGTGTGCCTATAGGGACAAGTTTTTTGAGTGGTTCCTAATTCTCTTTTTATTTTCTAAATTAATTAAAAAGATAAATCGCCGGTCCCTAATAGGCTGAGTTAAAGCGCCACCGCCCCAATATAAAAATTACTCCGATTCATAGATGAAAAAAGAATATGCATATTAATTAACCCCCCACCAGCGCTTCCCCCACTCTCTCTCGTATTTTCCCCAAAACGAAACCCTATCCTCTCTCTATGTTTTTTAATCTGAAAGCATGTGAAATCCTTAACAATCAACTTTTTCAAATTTATCTCTCAATGGCTGAAGACTCACGTGATGTCTATTTGAATTGGGTGAAGACTCACAAACCGACAATGACAATAGTTATCAATCTGAACAGGTTTGTCACTTTTCTTCTCTTTTTGGTTGACACTAGAAATTTCGTTTTAGTGAATATTAATTGTAGAAAATGATAATATTTTGTACGGATTCTGTTGAATATTAATTGTTGCGATGTAGGGCTAAAAGTGGGAGTATTGAGATGTGAGGATGGTGGCTAGGGTTAGGTTTAAAGTATTGGTGTAGAGCAAGGAGGATGAGAGAATAAAAAATATTCCCTTTAATTGCTTTGTTCGTGAGAAGGAAATTTAGGTAACAAAAGTTTTTGTCTACTGAGATGTCCCTTTGAATGGAACTGTAAACACTTGTATTTTTGGGATTGTGAGCGCGCATCCTCAAAAGATGAGAAAAAATACTAAAAGTTGATTAAATTAGATGTTATATAGTCACAAAAGTTTGTCTTTTTATTATTCCAGAGTTAAGAAGAACAAAAAGAAAAAGAAGATCTTTGACCCAAATATGATGTGTTGTGTTAGGCAAGGAAAGGAAACTGTAGATATGTAATGTTGTGGCGTCACTTGTTGTCTCACTCTATTCCTAGATTTTTTCCAGTTAAGATAGGTGGGATTAAAATTCATTTGGGTTGTTTGGATTGGCTCTACTTATAAGAAAAATTATTTGCTTGAATGCATGAAACCTCATTAAACTGCGTCAAAATCCATCTCTTATGAATAGAATGCCTTTGATGAATCCTCATCTATTTAAATTGTCCTCTCTAAAGTGGAATTTGTTACAAAGAAAGCTGCCTACAGATGATAAGATCTAATCCTTTGGATTTTGTTGTCTTCTAATGATGTTGTGTTAGACATTGTGGGGAAACTATGGATCATATATTTTGTGGTTATGCTATCAGTGCTTCAGTATTGTTGAATTTTTCACAATAGCTAGGTCTTAAGCATGTACAATAGGGTATAAGAGTGATTATAAAATAATCTAATTAACAACTCACTTAATAATAGGACTGGCTAATTATATTAAAATTACTCAACTAAATTACAATAGACTAATAAGGGAAATTACGATAGAACAGTAATGGAAACCAACTGATAGAGATAAGATAGAAGGAGATGAAACAGAGTAAGATGAGAGAATAGAAAACCCAACATAGCAATAGCTTATTTTACTACATTTTTTATTAGGTATTTATAATACGTTGCAATCTTCACATACTGTGCATTTATAATATGTTTTTTCTTAACTGGTGGTTTGAAGTATTCAGAAATCCTCCTCACATGTTGGTTATATAAAGCTTACCTGTAGTCATTTGTTGGAACTTGTGAAAGATGAGATGTAGTAGTTGATATCGGCAAGAAAAACCTTCTTTAAGATTACAACATCAGATTACACATGAGGTCATCCTCTTAGCTCAAAAACATCTTATTTTGTCTATCTCAATATCTCTTGGCTTATTTTAATTGAATTAGAAGACAATGTTAAACCAAAATTTAATTCGATAAAACTTGTTTGGAAATACCTTTCATGGTTGATTGATTTATGAAATTTACTCTAATGCTTCATCAATCTTAATATTTGTGTTTGTTCTTATTGTTTTGAGAATATGTTGGTTGTTTTGGAGGAAAATAATTATTCTCATCATTTTGTTGCAGTTCTGTTATGGGTATAATTTATTTATTGGTTAATTCGATTCTCATGATTCATCCTTGTCAAAGCTAATAGTCCCATATAATTATCTCACACAGTTAGCCTAGCCCCTGCGTCCAATTTGATAAGGTATCTATTATGACCCCGAGATAGGTTGTGAACGGAACTTTCATGACGTTTTTTTTTTGTCAAGCTTTGGAAGGAATATCAATATGTATGACATGTAAATAAAAGTTTCTTACTGTAATTCTCAGCATCTACTTTGATCTTTTCAAATAATTACTTGTTAAGGAACATCTTCCATTGGTGTTTGTTAGTTATGACTGATGTTATCTATATACAATAATTATTTTATTTTCTCAATATCTAGCTCTCAAAATTATTGATTATAAGGTTGACAATGGTTTTACTCTTTCTTTTATTCATATTCTTGAAACGGCAAATGAAGAAGTCTTTCCTCCTTGAATTGTTTGTGTGTGTTTAGTCACTATCACTGGCCATGAGGTTGTGCTTTAGTAAACTTTTGTATGAAGTATATGCTGGCTTATAATTTATGTGTTGAGCACAAATTGATTTTCAAGATCTAAACTACATTTAATTACTTCCAAATTGTCTCACTGGAGGAAATATGGTTCACTGCATATTGGTTAAAGGTATGTACATTATTGAAACTTATGAAAGTATTTTTACTCAGATAATGTGTTTCGTAATATGGATATGTTATTTTACATTAATCTGTATTTGAAAAAGTGCAATTGGACTATATGTATGAAAATGACATGCTTTTAAGGAGAGGAAAGTATGCAATATTAGGTGTGCCTCTCATTGTCGTTATCTTTTTATTTTTTGCAGGGTTTGAAGAGTTGAACTTACAAGTCAAGATGCAAGTTTTGAAGACTTCATGCAGTATTCTTTATCACTTGCAAGGGTAGTTAGGAAAAAGGTTATTTTTGCTAAAAGATTGTGTAAACAGCACCGTGACATATGCATCATGGTTATACAATTACTAGTGGGATGTAATACAACAACAACAACAACAACAACCCAGTATAATCCCACTAGTGGGGTCTGGGGAGGGTAGTGTGTACACAGACCTTACCCCTACCCTGGGGTAGAGAGGCTGTTTCCAAATGACCCTCGGCATCCTTCCCTCCAAGAACTCCCCACCTTGCTCTTGGGGTGACTCGAACTCACAACCTCTTGGTTGGAAGTGGAGGGTGCTTACCATCGGAGCAACCCACCTTGTCTAGTGGGATGTAATACACTTTTGTAATTAATACCCAATTTTATACATGTACATTTGTATATGAAAGCATGATTTTATTGAAATTTTTGTTATGTGAGATTGATTTTGTACATTAAAAATAATATAATTTATAAAAAATTTATGACTGGAAAAAACTCTTTAAGGACCAGTAGAACTGGTTACCAAATATTGTAGGCAACAATTGGTCTATAATTAGGGACTAAAATAAAAGTGTTTGAGGACCAGATTTGTGGTCCTTAAAAGTATTTTAGAGACGAGAACTTTTCCGGTCGTTAAAACTCTTTATGGACCAACTCCTCATACTTGTCGTTATTGGCCTTTAGCGACGAGTGGCGACCAGATTATACAGGTCGTTATTGACCTTAAAGGACCAGAATCACACTTTTAGGGACCACTTTTCCTGTCGCTAATGACCGTTTTTCTTGTAGTGAATCGCGTCTAACGTATGTGTTGATGTAGGTTTTACAAAGATGTCATCGCCTAGAAGAGCGGCAACTAGTTTGGATGTTCAGGAAAGATTGGGAGGGTGTATGAGACGTACACCCTCTATTGCGACACAACCGTATGAGGAACAGGGTGAGTTACTCCCGCAGATAGCCCCGATTCCACTATTATTAGAGGAGTTGTTGGAGGCTCCAACATCATTAGCTCAGCAAGTTCCACCATCGGCTTTGTCTGATTGGCATGTCAGAAAAGCAGTATAGGTATTGACGCAATTGGTAACTTCTCAGGATTGGCATCACTCGAGGGCCCCTAATGGTAATAGAGTGCTTGAAGGGTCAGGAAATACACAACTTAAGGAGTTCAGAGAGTCTGAGTCCCTATATCTCCAAGTGATGATTCTGATGAAGCTATGGGATGGACTAAGAGGGCCAGGACTGTTGATGATTACAGAGGACTGCAGGGTGGTGGTAGGTTATTGCAGTTTAGGTTTGCGCATTGACTCGCACATGATCAGTTATATAAAGAAATATTAGACAACTAAAGAATGAGGCATGTTTGAGTACATGAAGTCGAGAATCAAGGATGTTTTGTTGAAATTACTTCGAAGGAAACGAGAAGTGGAATGCTGTGAATTGTTTGTGCAAAACCAAATAGAGCAATATGAGTGAATATGGAAGACTATTAAGGGACATAAGTTAAAGTATGGAAGTACAATAAGTTTCATAGGTAATGAGCTATGGGGTTATAAAGTAGTATGTGCCATGTTTTCGTTAAAAATGGTGGATTAGTAATTTTAACGGGGATTATCAGAAGGTCAATTTAACCATACAGATGCGAGGTGCTGCTATCGGAGGATGACTTAGGATGAACTGGAACTAAGGTACCGATTAGAGATTCAAAGGACACTCACACTAGCTCGCATTGCAGTGATAGAAAGAGTGAATAGGCATGAGGATGAAGATGATTAGTGGGAGAAAAACCCTGAAAGGAATTTATAGAGATCTCCTTGACAAGCCACGTGAATTAAAGTTAAACCCATCGAAAGAAGGCATGTCAGCAAGAACGTATGACTCGCTATGTATATGGACCCCTATAAATTATCTCATAAGATGAAAGGTTACCCATAGGTAGATCGTAAGTTACCAGGAATACGGACCTACGAAAGGCATAAAGATGAGTGGTACTTGAAGCGTGAAATATTGAACTATTTTCCTAAGGGGGGAAGACGAGGCGGTAAATTACTAAGTCAAGAGCATTTTTATTTAACAACAAAAATATTGAAGGATTTGGACATAAAGGCATATAAGCAATTTTATAGTAACGCACAGGTACAAAGGATATAAAAAAGAGACAATATTGGTTTATAAATAGACGACAAACATAGTCAAACACTTTATACATGGAATGCTAACCTGAAGATGAAAATCAATAGATGAGGTCCAGAACTACATGTATAAGGGATTCAAAATATGTGGGGATTAGATTAGAGTTGCAAATAAGGAATATCATAATATAACCCAAAGTAAGAAATTGTTGACAACTAGGGGCAGTGAGAAAAATAAGGAAAAATAGAGAACCATAAAAGTATACATGTTTTATATGAGACGGCTTAGAACTAGAATAAAAAGAGCGGAACTAAGACTGTAAGGAAGGCGTTTAGTCGTAAGTCACAAGTGCTTTGATAAATAAGCAAGCCCTATAAAAAAAGGATGACTAGAGGTCTTCACCAATTAATAGGTTCGGATTACGCTTGGCAGACTCAGTAATAAAGGTATAATGTCCTGGAATATGGCAGAGTCATCTCTTATAGATAGGGAAGATTCCCGTTTAAGGAAAAATTAAAACGGGTATTCGGCAAGAGGAAACTACAGCTTTTGAGTCTATGGAAGGGGGGATCTTTAATTATCATGGACGACCGCAGATTAGGACTGAGATTCATCATTCACACTATTTTATTTATCTCGAAACGTCAAAATTATACCATGATGTCAAAGGATTACATTGGTACGACGACATGAAGGAAATCATTGTAGGGTTCGTAGCTTAATATTCCAGTTGCTGATCGGACAAGATACAACATCAGGAACCCAATGGATTGACACGAATAAAGTAACCCAATATGGAAAGGAGAAAAGATTGGCATAAGATTCGTTACAAATATAGCAAGTTCGATTCCACATGGACAACTGTGGTTAGTTTGATAAAAATTAGTTTACTTTTACTGGATAAATTATTAAAGGTTATGTAAAACGGAAGAGTGCAGAACGTATATCGGGTACAAAATGTTTTCGCCTCGATAACAGTTAATAGAGGAGCTGAGTTACATATAGCTTATGAAAGCCCTCTCAAGAAATATAGGTACATAAGATAATTCTAGCAAGTGAAGCGTACAATTCAGATGCTCAAAGACATGTTACAAGCTATGATGCCATATTTTATGGAAGGATGGGATAATCAATTACCGACTATTGAGTAGTGCACAACAATAACTATAGTAGTATCTATACATGTGGGAGGATCACAAGAAAATATTTTAAACTTCACGGAGTAACTCCTTATAAAGCATGAAGGAAATATAGATTCCCCATAAGTCAGTTTGAAAAACAGAATTATTCGACCTGATCTAACATATCAAGTTATTAAAAAGTCGGCCTTATTCAATAGTGTTTGTGCTTAGAAGCGTCACAGATCGAACCCCAATATGTGACGACGAGACTTAAGGAAATATCGAGTTCATAATGAGGCCTTCTTAAAAATTTTGCTCATGAAGAGAATAATCACATAATGGGAAAAGCTAATCAAGACATATATAAAGCCACTCCAAACTACCCAAAGAAGGGACTAAAGTAAATTTTCCCTTAGAATTAGGATCCGTTCATCTAGTTATCATGTTTCGATGTTGAAGAAATGCATTAAATGATATACAAGTAATAAAGGATCGATCTTATGATAAGATTCTTTAAGCTATAAATAAATCAGGAATCTATGCTGCAGAAGCACATGAGGATTAGATTATAGATAACCTTTCTTATGAAGAGGTTCTAGTTTATATTTTAGATCAGCTTGTCCACTAGTTGAAAACCAAGAAAGTAACTTTCGTAAAGATATCGTGGAGGAATAGGAAAGTCAAAGGTAAGAAGTGGGAAGCCATAGAAGGGACAATGTCTAAGTACCCTCAATTGTTTCAGATAGAAG
>AWOL01S0270078.1:4529-16071 GCA_000715115.1 Nicotiana otophora
CCCCCCAAAAAAAAAAAAGAAGCTATAATTGTGGGAATTGTTTTTTCTCTCCTCATGAAATTGGTTATTATAGTGTAGTTGCTCACATTAGCCATGATGGAGCATATAATAATAATGACAATATCATAAGTACATGCATATACATGTGTGCATAGTTTTATAGTATATGAGTGGTTGAATTCATACGAAATACCTTATTAAGTGTGCCCTAGGTCCTACAATTTTATGGTATACAACTTTTTTGTTGACCTTAAAATCAATCTTTGAAAGGATCAATTTTCCATCAAAAAGGCTTGTGTAGAAAATACGTTATAACCTATGACCTATGGTCTATGGATTTGTAAGATAGCCAAACAAAAAATATACCGTAGTGTTTAAACTTGGGGACTAAGAGGTATAAGAGTGGGCACAAAGGTGTGGGACAAAGGGGTGGAAGGGCCGGTCAACAACTCCCACTAGCTTACCAACAAGTAGTGAAACGAATGTGGAAAAATGGGTTGTCAATACTTGTAATATTAATCCATTTTAATTTGTTAATAATCTGTTTTAAGTTTTAGTTAAAGCCCTTTAAGCCACCATTTTTATTCCTCCCTCCAATCCCTGACCTTTTGTGAACTCCTCTTTCTAGTCAAGTAAATATACCTACTTTTAGATACCTTTGACATTTTAGAGCTTTAGTAGGAAGTCACTCTTGTCACTCTTTTACTCTTTTTTCAGTAGAAAAAAGCTCCCTTCACCTTCCCCTTCATTGCACAAAAGCTATATTGGGAATGTGGGAATAACAGATTTTTGGAGCAAAAGAGAGCATCTGTTACCTGTTACTTTCAACTCCCGGTCAAAAGGGCTGCTTTTTGTCTTGGCCATTTCTTTTTTGTGTATAAACGAGCTATTCTGATTTTCACACTGTTGAGCGCCAGTTAGTTCTTGAGTGTGGTGGCTTGAATTTCTGCAAATGCAAGGAGAAAAATTGAGTTTTTGATTCCAAGCTGAGATGTTTTAGGCCTTTTTGGGGTCTTTATGCCTGTGGGTCTATTTCCATCTTCCAAAAATCTGATTTTTGATAGTTAGCTGTATTGAAGTATGCAATGGTAAGTGTTCTGTGATCCATTTTTTGCTGTTCCTTTTACGCATTGGCCAAGAAAATTAGTTTCTTGATGGCTAAATGGGGAAACTTTTCGTTGTCATTGAGTGGGCTGCAGATATGGATTTTGAAGGGTTTAGTACCAGTACTCGTAAATTGCCTGGAAATAGAGTGACATCTTCTATACACACGCGTTCCAAAAGGTAACCTTTGGATTTCTTCTTGTTTTATAATTTCTCATTTTTCTCTTTCTTACTTCACTGTATTAGAGGTCTGCTTAACTGGAAAATTTGCTTATTGGGTATGTTCTCCAAGGTAGATAATACTTGGTGTTTTGTACAAAGAAACCTCTCTAGATCACATCTGTGCAACTATTTGTTTGCTTGATAAACTGGCCCTTCTTGCAATTTTCTTGGTACCATTGTGGGCTTAGCATTACTGCAAAATTAGGAAGCTTTTGTAGGAAGATTGGGAAAGGGGAAAGGGGTTTTTGTATGATATGGACTATTGAATCTAGCATCCAAGTTTCTGAACTACCATTCCATTTTCTTCTGTTCTTAAATCCTACTTCTTTAGTTCTGCATAAAGCATGTTTGCTTATTTTAGAAGTCTCTGGTGTAGTCCGGATATGCCCCGTGGCTAAATCTTTCCTATATGTGGTTTCTTGAGTGTTGTCTACAGCTTTATTCAATCTTGTTATGTGGTTTCTGTAATGACAGCTTCCCGGATAAACGAGGACCCAAGGAGGACATCTTGGATCCTTCTGTAGAGGCCTCTAATCAATTGAAGTTGGTAAGGAAACTTCCATCTTGTCTTCTGATATTTAAAAGCTCTCAAGCTATACTGTGAGTGAAATTTTGCAATGTCAAAATGTTGGAAAAGGAAAGTAAAAGTAAAAAAAAAAAACACAATGGAACTCCCAACATCATGCTGCCATGATCTTCTACCTAGCTTCCTGTATCCCTGTCCTTCTCTGCTTTAAAATCCATTTCTCACTTTCTGTGTACTTGACCAAGGAAATGCTGAGACAGATTCTTTTTTTCTGATATCTCTATGATTCGATTTATTAATTCTCTCTTCTGCAAACAGAAATAAATAAGTACAACTCCTTGAGGTACCCAGCTTTTTCAGCTGACAATCATTTTATATTTCACTAGGATATGAGGCTCGCGAATGACAGTAATGTGAGCGAGAAGAAACAATCATCCACGGCTGAAGTTCAGAGTTCTCTGAGGCAAGAGGTAGCCTAACATAGATGATATATCTTTTCAGACAGTTGAATTGACTAGATTGTTAATGTAATGGTCAAAACAATATCTCACTGCAGATAATGCAGCTGGAGAGAAGATTACATGACCAAGTTGCAGTTCGATGTGCTCTTGAGAAAGCATTAGGGTATAAAACTTCTTCTCAAGATGTCAATGAAGTGACCTCAATGCCTAAGGTACCTCCTCCTGCTCCTTGTAGTCGTAAAATGAACTATATAATATGCTATATATTTGAGGTAATTCCAATTTGAAGAGCTGGATTTCAGATATGTGAGATGCACATATTATTAGCTATAGATATACTGTCAGAGTGTTTGCAAAATTTGGGGATTTCACACATTTATAACTCTCTGTGAAGCCGGTTTCGTAGTTTAAGGTTCAAATAGTCTATTGTGATTGGCTCATGGTTGTTGTTGGACACTTTTCTTATATATTAGATGACCCATTACCCTTATCTCTGTCAAATGCTGATTGTACTCTTGTCAATTGATTTCAGCCAGCCACAGAACTGATTAGAGATATTGCAGTACTAGAGTTGGAAGTTGGGCATCTGGAACAGTATCTTCTCTCACTATACAGGAAAGCATTTGATCAACAAATCTCATCTTTGTCTCCTCCCACAAAAGATGTTAAACTAAAATCTCCTATAAGTACCCCAAGAAGGCGTCTTGAATTCTCCAATTCTGATGTGATGTTGAGAAGGGAAAACTCTTCATCTCGAGTTAATAGTCAAACAGAATTAAATCCACGGAAAGAAACTAATAGCATGGCAGAAGACAAAATTAATGAGTCTGGAGTTAATAGAAGCCGTTCTTCGTTATCTCAGCGTTCAGCTCAGTCGAGCAGAGCTTCTCCACCAGAGGAGACACTGGGCAAAGCTTTGCGTGCTTGTCATTCTCAACCTTTATCTATGATGGAGGTAATTTACCTGAGGAAGGCAAATTCTTGTTGCACTCTCTGAAATTTGAGGGAAGGAGTGATTTTGTATTAAATGTCTTAGAAATGTGGAGTGGTTTTTTCTGTACAGAACGATAAACTTTTTAAAAAATTGAGTCTTTTCTTATGCCTTCTTTGCAGTATGCGCAGAATACTTCTTCAAATGTAATCAGTTTGGCGGAGCATCTTGGCACCCGTATCTCTGATCACGTTCCAGAGACACCAAATAAGCTGTCTGAGGATATGATAAAGTGCATGTGCACCATATATTGCAAGCTTACTGATCCTCCACTGACAAATCCTGGTCTTTCATCGCCAACCTCATCTTTGTCTTCCATAAGTGCATTTTCTCCAAAAGACATATGGAGTCCAGGATTTAGGAATGATTCATCTTTTGATGTTCGGCTGGACAATCCTTTTCATGTGGAAGGGTTGAAGGAATTCAGTGGACCTTACAGCACTATGGTTGAAGTACAGTGTGTATATAGAGATACTCAAAAATTGGGGGATATTGAACCGATGTTACAGAATTTCAGGTGAGTACAGTTGATACTCAGGCACCTCATGGCACGACTTTAGCCTTTATTATTGTATAACACTCATTGAAGTGTCATATTTCAGGTCACTTATTTCTCGCTTAGAACAAATAGATCCACGAAAATTGACTCACGAAGAGAAGCTAGCATTCTGGATTAACGTGCATAATGCATTGGTGATGCATGTAAGATTCCTCGTTGATTAGAGTATCAGCATTATAGTTTTGGAAATCATTGAAGTCAATATCTACTTTTAGCTGATGGTGGAGTTTTACTATTTCTGTGTAGGCATTTTTAGCTTATGGTATTCCCCAAAACAATGTGAAGAGAATATATCTACTCTTGAAGGTTAGCAAACATAACTTATTTATTTGGCTAAGAATTGCTTGGTGGAGATGTTGTCTAACCTTATTGCTTAATCCAGGCTGCCTATAATGTTGGAGGTCATGTAGTAAGTGCCGATGTGATACAGAACTCTATCCTGGGATGTCGAATGTCCAGACCAGGACAGGTACACCTCATGAACTTTTTTCTTGTTACATATCCATTCTCAGGTTAGATTACATGTGCAACGGTTATGTTCTAAGCTGCACAATCAATTAACTCCTCAAAACATTGACTCTCCTTGAAGTATATCCCAAGAGCATTTAGTATCTTTCTTTCCTTTTTTTTTTCTGATGAAGTTAGGGCATCTTTCTTTCCTTCTTGCAGTCAAAATGTCTGTACTCATTCAAAAATAATTGAATAATACTCCAGCTTAGTGATTTTTGTTCTTGGAACATCTCTAGTTCTACTGGTGTTGTAGGATTTGATACTTGAAATGCTGATAAAGTTCTCTATCAATGCAGTGGCTTCGCTTGTTACTTTCTTCTAAAGGAAAATTCAAGGCGGGGGATGAAAGACAAACATACGTTATTGAACATCCAGAACCCCTACTGCATTTTTCACTATGCTCTGGCAACCACTCAGATCCCGCGGTATTGGCCATAATATATTCTTCTTTTTTATCTTCTCCATGAGCATTTGAGTAAACAACTGTTTTTGCTCATCACAAAGCTAGAAATAGGCATCAACTTCCATCTTAAAACTAATTTAAGATCTATGGACATCTATTCACTGGTCATGAAAATAGCAGTTGATCTCTGCTATGCAAATTCAGTTACACGTTTGAAAAAAGTTAGAATTAGTGGTGACGTGGAGGCCAATTTGCATAATCAAATTCTTTCCGAACTTCAGGATCTTGTCATTTCAATGATGTCAGCCTCCTTGGCATCTATAAAATTGGATCTGGACTAAAAAGTCTCTAGAGACTAGTTTCATTCTTTTCTTCTGCACTTAATGATTGAAAAGAAGAAAAAGATGACAATATTTTGTAATCATTTGAGAACAAAATTTGATGACTAACGATTAAGTTTGTTTGTCTAACGGGGGAGTCAAATGTTTGTTGTCAGGTTCGAGTCTATACACCCAAGAGAGTATTTCAGGAGCTGGAAGTCGCAAAAGAAGAATATATCAGGGCTACCTTCGGTGTGAGGAAGGATCAGAAAATTGTTTTGCCAAAAGTAGTGGAGTCCTTTGCTAAGGATTCTAGCTTATGTCCTGCCGGTGTGATGGAGATGGTCCAGCAATCTTTACCGGATTCTCTTAGAAAGAGCATTAAGAAGATTCCACAGGGGAAGGGCCGCAAGAACATTGAATGGGCTCCACATAATTTCTCTTTCCGGTATCTGATAATGAAGGACCTGGTGAAATGACTACTTTGATGGTATGCTTGAAGGATCCGGTTGTTTATTTCTTTCATCCCTTCTGTATAAATGAATGGTAGTTTGTGTTAGAATGGAGGATGATCAAAGTTCCTATAATTTTGTGTCTTTGTGGAAGTGCCCTCCATTCTTTGGCTATTGCTACTAGAGCAAAGCTTAGTTTGTGTGTAAGAACCAGCAATTTTGAGTTTCAGTCTCGTACATAAATCTAATTCATATTCATTGCTCAACTATCGCTGGAGTTTTAAAGTACTAGCAGTTCCATTCAAACATAACGAACTAAATCCGCACACATACAGAGTGACCTGCATCACGAGACCACATCGTCTCAATACTTATAACTCATCTCATACCTTCCTCATGCGCACTATGGCATTTCCAACTGGTATACCTGTTCCGCAAGACCTCCCGCAAATCCGAAGTTATTTCTTCCTTTCCTCCAATATCGCACCGCATACCCGATGATAACATAAAACACTCAAAGTCCCGTTCACAATCCCCTGCAGAAAACTCGATCCTTAACCACACAACGGACCTGATATCCTTAGGTACTGGACTTATATTCTCGAACTCACTGGACCATTGTTAAGAGTCACCCACTCTGACCTGGTCTCGAATATAACCAAACTCCATTGCTCTGCTAGCACATGAATACCCTCTCAAAGAAGAAACCAGCTGAATTCTTTTCCTTGTACATTATACCCACAAGAAGTATAAACTCCGAGTCTTCCCAAAACCTGCACCCGAATCAATAAGACGAAGTTTGGCACACATTCATCAAGTTCCGTGCTCGAATTACTCCTGATGTTTTCTTTTCTTGGTCATGAATAGTTCACCAATGCACCGATAGCCAGAACCCGCACAAGCAGACAACCACGCGATCAAATCGTAGACGGTGGGGTTCTCCCATTTAGCCTTAAGCTACCATTACATGATGTAGAGCCCGCAATAATTCCTCCTTCTCAATTACTGTGATCTCGCACCGTTAACCCGTCAAATTTCTCGAAGTGTTTTGTTAAATCTCTTCATGAACATTCTGAGTCATCAGCCACGATCTCATATCCGAACTCTTTTCGCGACGTTGTATACGTCCGTTCCTTCCCCATTAACATCAACTGAGAGTTCAACAATATCATCCACACTCAAGTCATATCGTATCTGAAACGATAATCAAATCTTCACACCCCTCTCCATTTCAAGCAACCCCCCTTCGGCCGCATTAAACCTTTCTCCGTACAGTAACTATCATCCCCAATAAGATACGTAGACTAAATCGCCGTCCATTGCGATTTCCAAACCGTTCAACACTTTCTCAAGGTACGTGACTATCCTACCACCGAATCCATATGCTAGTCTGCCTCTCCCACTTCGGTCAAACCATCTCCTTTAAGAAACTTCCCGACTTCCGCTTCTCATACTTGATCTGCTAGTAAATTAACCACTACAAGACACCTCCCACGTGTCCTTCCTCATTTGCTAATTGTTGTATCAAATCGAAATCCATCTCTGTAGCACCTGAACTAGCAAATTACTACCAATTCTAAGTCTCATAGTAGATCATCTTTCTCTAGCCATCAACATTGGAATCATCCATTCGATCCTGAACCGTTGCACACCGCTATTTCTGACAACCGCCCTTCAAGTACCATTTCACAACACCCTGCTCCGAAGGCAAAATCAAAGAAGATCATAACACCGGCGAGCCCTAATGTGTTCAAATAAAGACGACGACACCACATCACAAATGAGAATTCCACAACGCTCGAAAATACCAAGTCTCGTTACTACATCGACCCAAGCCCAAACATCCATAGTCCGATTGTCTTTCCTTTGCTGGAATTAAACACCGAACCTCTAAATCATGTGCTGAGAAATCCTTATCTCAAGCCTTTCACTGCCTCGACACATAAACAAACACCCTACCATTACACCAACACTATGCGATAACACGTGAACATTATAACAATCTGTGCAAAACCTCAAAACTATAGGAAATATAGATACTGAGTTGAAACACCAGAGCATCCTTCTGCAAGGCGAAGATAGATAGCCTGCTCGAATACGCAGGGAAAACATTTTTCACTATGTTTGCAGTACCATTACAATTCCTCAATGCCCAATTGATAACTAGCACTTCACGTCGCGTAAGAACAAGTAGGAAGGAAATAGAGATACAAGCCTCAATGGAATCAAACCGCACGATAAGGAATCAATAAGGGAAGTACTCTTAACAACTCTGTAGCCTCTCGAAGATAAGTACAGACGTCTCCGTACCGATCCGCAAGACTCTACTAGACTTGCTTATGACTCGTGAGACCTACGTGAACCTAGTGCTCTGATACCATGTTGTCACGACCCAAAATTCACTATAGATCGTGATGGTGCCTAACGCCACCGTCAGGCAAGCCAACGGTAATTTACTAAATTAATTACTCATTTCTATTACTTTTGAAATCATAATTTTCATTAATTAAATAGTATGAAATAGAATTTATAGGGTGAAACAATGTAAATTACGTGAACTACCATACTAAACATCCAGTAGGAACCCCCAAAACCCGGTGTCACAAGCGCATGTGCATCAACTAGGAAAAAAATAATAAATACAACATCTGTCTGCAATACAAATTAGACAGAAGTATGTAAATAACTTTGATGGAGACTCTGTATGCTGCGGATTCGTAACATGGGATGCAGCTCACCGTAAGTCCCCGCAATTAGTAGCAAATATTTATTTAAATCACATATGGGGTAAATTCCCTCTTACAAGGTTAGACAAGAGACTTATCTAGCTCCGAAGTTCCATAGCCGGCTCAATTGCCACTCTAACACCACAAACCGATGCATGTCGATCTAAATCTATGCAAACAATATGCCAATAAATCAATATTTGTTCTAATACCCATAATTAATAATTTTAAACAATTTTCAACTCCGCTCGCAAAATCGATAAAATCCACCCTCGTGCCCGGATTTTAAATTTTTTCGGAGATAAAATTTACCCATAACACCATGAACTCAAATATATCATTTATTCCAAATTCTATGTCCAATTTCATGGTACAAATTCAAAAATACCAATTTTTAGGTTTTTCTTCAAAATCCATAATTCCTACCAATTTTCATGTTTAAATCCATATATAAACCAAGTATTTAACTTACAATAGGTGAGAACCTCTTATCTCGTGTTACTTGATGAAAATCCCTCCTTGAAGCTCTCCAAGAATCGCCCCAACCAAGTGGAAATGAGAGGAAATGGGCCAAAATCCCGTACTTAAGCAAACCTTCTGCCCAGCGATCACCGTATCTGCGGTCACTTGGCCGCTTCTGCGGTTTCGCAAGTGCGGCCACAAATTCTGCTTCTGCGGAGTCGCACCTGCGATCAAAAATCCGCTTTTGCGGTCTCGCAGGTGCTGCCAAAACCTCGCACCTGCGCCTCCAACCCAGCTCCCCTCTAGCCGCTTCTGCGGTCCCCTTCCTCGCTTTTGCGAGGCCACTTCTGCGATGAATCTTCCGCAGAAGCGGTTACACCAGCAACAGAAAATTCCAGCAACTTCAACAAGATTCCAATCGATCCGAACCCTGTCCGAACTCACCCGAGCCACTAGGACCTTTACCACATATACCACTCTCGTGCCCACGTGCCCGGATTTCGAATTTGTTCGAAGATAAACTTTACCCATAACACCACGAACTCAAATATATCATTTATACCAAATTCTATGTCCAATTTCGTGATAAAAATTCAAAAATACCAATTTCTAGGTTTTTCTTCAAAATCCCAAATTCCTACCAATTTCCATGTTTAAATCCATATATAAACCAAATATTTAACTTACAATAGGTGGGAATCACTTACCTCGTGTCACTTGATGAAAATCCCACCTTGAAGCTCTCCAAGAATCGCCCCAACCAAGTAAAAATGAGAGGAAATGGGCCAAAATCCCGTACTTAAAGCAAATCTTCTGCCCAGCGATCACCGCACCTGCGGTCACTTGGCCGCTTCTGCGGTTCCGCAGGTGCGGCCACACATTCTGCTTCTGTGATTTCCCCTAAGGTCTCCTGCCTCCGCATCTGCGGACCAGGCTCCGCTTCTGCAGAGTCGCACCTGCGATCAAAAATCCGCATTTGCGGTCTCGTAGGTGCGGCCAAAACCTCGCACCTGCGCCTCCAACCCAGCTCCCCTCTAGCTGCTTCTGCAGTCCCCTTCCTCGCTTCTGCGAGGCCACTTCTGCGATAAGTCTTCCACAGAAGCGGTTACACCAGCAACAGAAAATTCCAGCAACTTCAACAAGACTCCAATTGATCCGAATCCCGTCTGAACTCACCCGAACCACTCGGGGCCTTAATCAAATATACCAACACGTCCCAAAATACCACACGAACTTAGTCGAACCTTCAAATCACTTCAAATAACATCAAAATCATGAACTGCACCTCAAATCAAACTTATAATCTTTCAAATTTCCACACTCTATATCTTATGCCGAAACGTATCAAATCAAGTTCGATTGACCTCAAATTGATATTACGGACCTACTCCCACTTTTAAAATCGGAATCCGACCCCGATATAAAAAAGTCCACTATCGGTCAAGCTTCCCAAAAATCATCAAATTTTCAACTTTCGCCAATTGACGTTGAAATGACCTACGAACCTCCAAATCAACATCCGGATACGCTCCTAAGATCAAAATCACCATACAGAAGTATTCTCAGGCTCAGAATCCCAAACGGACATCGATAACATAAAAATCCACTTCAACCCAAACTTAAAAAATTATTAAGCCTTCAAAATACTAACCTTTCGTGATAAGTGCCGAAATACTCCAGGGTCACCCGATACTCGACCCGAACACACGCCAAGTCCGAAATCATCATACGAACCTATTGGAACCTTAAATTCCTCATTCTGAGGTCGTTTACTAAAAATTCAAACCTTAGTCAATTCTTCCAACTTCAAGCTTTTGAATTTAGAATTTTCTTCCCGAATCTACTCCAAACCTCCCAAAATTCGATTCTGACCACACGTACAAGTCATAATACCTGAAGTGAAGCTACTCAAGGCCTCAAACCGCTGAACAACGCGCTAGAGCCCAAAACGATCGGTCGGGTCGTTACAGAATGCATTTAATTTTAAAATACAGTGAAATACAGTAAAATACACTAAATACAAATAGAAATACAGTAAATACAACCAGTGAAATATATTGAATACATCAGTAATAATATGTATTAGGAATAACTAAAATACTGTTAATACAAATATATTTGAATACGCTGAATACAAAATAGCGAATACAGTAAATACATACATTGAATCTAATGAATGCAATAGTAAAAAAAATATTGAAACACACTAAATACAAAAAGCATTTCGAAAAATAATTTCCAATCACCTCAGCATGCTTGAAATAGTAAGCAGAGAATAAGGAGCATAAATTAAGAATCTCTCTCTCTCTCACTCTATATATATATATAAAACAAATTCATGTTATTGTGCCAAGTGTCAAAACAGAAAATGAACATGTGTCTAATTTTAGGACAAACCTCCAACTAATTTGGAGGTTCAAATTTATTTTAAAAAATAAAATAAAATGTAAAGGACACATTCTTTTTTCAAAATTCAAAATTTCAGAATTTTTAAATTTAAAAAAAATGACTGATTTTACATGGCACAATTAAAGGACACGTTTATTTCTCTGGAGGTTCAAATTTATTTTAAAAAATAAAATAAAATGTAAAGGACACATTCGTTTTTCAAAATTCAAAATTTCAGAATTTTTAAATTTTAAAACAATGACTGATTTTACATGGCACAATTAAAGGACACGTTTTTCTCTCTCTAAAACAGAAAATCAATTTTAGATTATTATTTATAAAAAACGAAAATAAAAAAATAAAAAATTACCAATTCAAATTGGGAGTACTTTTAATTTGGAGTTTCAAAATTATTTAA
>AWOL01S0270085.1:0-10406 GCA_000715115.1 Nicotiana otophora
AAAAACAGAATAAATATTAGTGTGAGACTGTTGTCATGTTTTGTCTACTTCTACAGGCTTTAAGAAGATGGAATTTCTTACAAAAATTTGAGTTTTTGAAGAGTTTAATTTAGTCCACTGAATTTTTGATTATGAAGCTGAAAATATTTCACGGAATTTCAGAAACTCTAGTGAGATGTTCAACCTTCGCACTCATTATTGTATGAAAATAGTGAAAGAGTACTAGAAAAAAGGAGAAGAAAATGAATAAGGAAAGAAATAATTCCGCAGAAAAGATTCTAATTGATCATATAGAGTGTTGCTTTTCAGGACATTCTTTGTTTGAAGTCAGTATCAAAACATTCTTGTGCCCTCATATGAGATATATCTACCAAGAAATCAGAAGGGGTATTAATGACTATTCACTGGCTGGTTGTTTAACTTAGTAATGATCGACCTCATAAAACTTGCTAAAGGACAAGTATGAGAAAACCTCTTTTGGCATTTGGTGAGGCCTTCGGAAGTCAGTTACGAAACATTAAGAGTGCAATCGTGTACATGAGTTATACAAGTGTTTGTTTCTAAGGTTTTAATATTGTATACCGGTGAAACCGAGCCCTTTGGACGCCTCGGTTCCCGATGAAGTAAACGGAGCATAAATGTGTGTAAGGAATCGGAATCGGGGCAAGGAGCCCCTCAAGTCGGGATCCTGGCAAAACACCTGCCCTCGGAAGAATCGGGGCCACATTCCCCAGGTCCGATTCGAACCCCAAAACTTCGTAGAGCATTACCAGATAATCGAGCACGACAAATAAAGGATCGTGATATCCGTGCTCAGCCGGAAGTTAAGGCGTGAATCTCGGCAGGTATCGGCAAAAAATCAGTGATTAGTAAAATGAAAGATTTTTACCTATTTGAAATTTTACTTAGGGTAAAACTCCCCTACTATATAAAGGGAAGTCTAACTAATCATTAGGGATCATTGTAACACGCATATCAAGGCAATATACTCTTATTTTCTCTGTTATTCAAAGTTCTTACTTTTGTTCATTAGTTCTTCATTATCGTGAGTCCGGGATCGAAGGCGCAAATTTCATTAAAATTGTTACCGACTCCGGGATTACTCCCGTTAATTGGTTTGACAATTTATTACGTCCTTTATCAATTGAATCTAACGCAATTTATCATTTGTATTGAATTAATCCGCATATCCTTAAAACCACATATAAATTTAATTGTTATCCGTTTTTTAGGGTAAATAGTTTGGCGCCCATCGTGGGGCTAAGGATAATAATGGCAATTTGATACAAATTTTCATAACACACTATATTTTACACTTGTTCTTTGAGCTCCTAATTTCAGGTCAAATTAAAAATGTTAAATTCCCAATATCCATTTGAACGTTGATGTTGAATCCAGCCACCATGGCGAGAACAACAATATGGTGCCCAGCAACGAGGTGCCCCCTGTTGACCCCAACGGAGTTCCAGTGGTGGATCCGATTGATGCTAACTCACATATGGCTATCAAAGCAAATTTGCCAACCGACCCTGAAAACAACATTCACGGGGGAGCCCGATCAATTTGCGGGTGATCTTTGAAATGTTATAGGCTCAACAGGCAGCGATAGCCCAGTTGCAGAACCGGAGCCATGCTCCCAGTAGAGTTGAGCCCGAACTGTCCCGGAACAACACTCGCAGAAATGAACCAGTCACAGAAAGGCCGAGTGAAGCCGAATCTATGACCAACCTCGAGATAATAAAGATGCTCGAGGAATTGGCAAAACGGGTGAAATCAGGAGAAAAGAAAATCGAAGCTAACGATAAAAAAGTGAAGACCTATAACTCCAGGGTCGATCAAATCCCAGGAGCACCATTGATACTGAAAGGCCTGAATTCCAAGAAGTTTGTCCAAAAGGGCCCTCCGAGCGCAGCTCCGAAGCCCATCCCGAAGAAGTTCCGTATGCCCGAAATTCTGAAGTATAACGGAACGACTGATCCAAATGAACATGTGACCTCCTACACATGCTCCATCAAGGGGAACGACTTGAAAGATGATGAAATCGAATATGTTCTGCTGAAAATGTTCGGAGAGACCTTGTGAAAAGGAGCTATGATATGGTATCACTACTTACCCCCTAATTCTATTGACTCGTTTGCTATGCTTGCAGACGCCTTTGTAAAAGTGCACGCCGGGGCCATCAAGGACGGGACTAGGAAGTCAGACCTTTTCAAAGTGAAGCAAAGAGATAATGAGATGCTTAGGGAATTCGTGTCGAGGTTTCAAATAGAACGGATGGATCTTCCTCCGGTCGCGAACGATTGGGCCGTTCATGCATTCACCCAAGAACTCAACCCCCAAAGCTCATTGGCTTCGCAGTAGTTGAAGCAAAATTTGATAGAATACCTGGCGATAACTTGGGCCGACATCCATAACATGTACCAATCAAAAATCAGGGTCAAAGACGATCAGCTCGGGGCCCCTTCCATATCCGTTTATCTCATCAGGACTTGTGACAGATCCAAAAGAGTCGTCTATCATGAATCAAGATCGAACAGAGATCGGTATCAACCACATAATGGAGATCGAAGGAGTAATGGGTCCAGACGCAACACTGCAAGGAGTGAAAGAAGAAGTAATCGAGGTCATAATAACCAGGGATTCATGAGCAAAAACGGTTTTGACAGACCTATCGGGTCTAAGGAAGCACCAAGTTTATCGGAGTACAACTTTAACGTCGATGCTGCCGGTATCGAATCAGCCATCGGACGAATCAAAGATACTAAGTGGCCTCGACCATTACAATCTAATCCTGCCCAAATTGACCCCAACTTAATGTGTAAATATCATGACAGCCACGGCCACAGAACCGAAGATTGCCAACAACTGAGAGAAGAAGTAGCCCGGTTATTCAATAATGGACACCTCCGAGAGTTTCTGAGTAATCGAGCCAAAAATCACTTCAGGAATATGGACTCCAACAAGCAGATCAAGCAAGAGGAACCCCAGCACATCATTAACATGATCCTTGGTGGAGTTGACATCCCCCAAGGGCCGATGTTAAAGCGCACTAAAGTGTCCATTACAAGGGAATAACGGACTCGAGATTATGTACCGGAGGCAACCGTATCTTTTAATGACGAGGACGATGAAGGCATCGTGCAACCACACAATGATGCACTGGTAATATCTGTACTCATAAATAAATCTCGAGTTAAGCGTGTGTTAATTAATCTAGGTAGCTCGACCAATATCATCAGATCGGGGGTCGTGGAACAGTTGGGTCTACAAGACAAAATAGTGCCTATAGTCCGAGTTTTAAACGGATTTAACATGGCATGCGAGACCATTAAATGGGGGATAACCCTGCCGGTAAACACCATCGGAACCGTTCAGGAAATAAAGTTCTACGTGATCAAAAAAGATATGAGATAGAATGCTCTATTCGGGAGGCCATGGATTCACAACATGAGGGAAGCACCATCGATGCTACATCAGGCATTGAAATTCCTCTCATCGGGAGGAATCAAAACAGTTTATGGGGAGCAATCGACTGCAAAAGAAATGCTCGCGGTCGATGAGGTGGTCCTTATATTCGCACTCTCAACATTAAAGAACCCGAATTCGGTCACCAAGGAAGGAACCAAATAGAAATCACTGACACCATCCGCGACCGAGCCACAAAAGTATAAGAAAGGTGAAAATGACGATTCTGATGCCACCAAGTCAACGGTTGAGGAGCTGGAGCAAGTCAAATTGATTGCGCACCTGCCCGATCGGAAGGTATACCTGGGAATGGGGCTAACTCCCGAGCTCAGGAAAAAACTCATTGAATTCCTTATAGCTAACATAGATTATTTCGCTTGGTCCTATCTTGACATGACACGGATCTCGACGGAAATAACTACCCACAAGCTGAGGTTGGATCTGAAATTTTACCCGGTTAAATAGAAGAGGAGGCCTCAGTCCAAAGTTAAGCATGCATTCATCAAAGATGAGGTATCCAAACTCCTTAAAATAGGTTCCATTCGAGAAGTTAAGTACCCGGATTGGTTAGCAAACGTAGTTGTAGTGCCTAAAAAGAGAAATAAATTAAGAATGTGTGTAGATTACAAAGATTTGAACAAGGCATTCCCTAAAGACTCTTTTCCTTTGCCTAACACCGACTGCATGATCGATGTGACGGTCGTCCATGAGATACTCAGCTTTGTCGATACTTATTTCAGGTACAACTAGATCCGGATGGATCTGGGCGACCGAGAAAAGACTTCCTTCATCACTAAATACGGTACCTATTGTTATAAAATGCCATTCGGAATAAAAAATGTTGGTGTCACTTACCAACGCCTAGTAAATCGGATGTTCGAAGAGCAAACAGGAAAATCAACGGAGGTTTACATTGACGACATGTTAGTTAAGTCCCTATGAACAGAGGACCATTCGAAACATTTGCAGGAAACCTTCAACATACTGAAGAAATACAATATGAAGCTGAACCCGGAGAAATGCACATTTGGAGTTGGGTCCGGAAAGTTCCTTGGATTCACGGTGTCCAACCCGGAGATCGAGATCAATCCCGACAAGATCAAGGCCATAAAAGACATCACCGTGGTGGACAATGTCAAGGTCGTTCAAAGGCTAACCGGGCGCATAGCCGCTCTGGGTCGATTCATTTCAAGGTCCTCCGATAAGAGCCATCGGTTCTTCTCATTATTGAAGAAGAAGAATATCTTCTCGTGGACCCCGGAGTGCCAACAAGCTTTGGAAGAACTCAAACGGTACCTTTCGAGTCCACCTTTACTTCATACTCCGAAGGTAGACGAGCAGTTGTACCTGTACGTAGCAGTATCTTAGATATCGGTAAGTGGAGTCTTATTCCAGGAAGAAAAAGGTACGCAATTTTCTATATATTATGTTAGCAGGACTCTAGGAGAGGTCGAAATGAGGTATCCTCACCTAGAGAAATTGGCGCTCGCTTTACCAAGTGCCTCCAGAAAGTTAAGGCCATATTTTCAATGCCATCCCATATGTGTCGTGACTACTTACCCATTGAGGAACATAATGCAGAAACCTGAGCTCTCGAGACGATTGGCCAAATGGGACATGGAAATTAGTGGGTACGATACTGAATATCGACCCCGAACCGCTATCAGATCTCAAATTTTGGCAGACTTCGTGGACGACTTCATGCCGGCCTTAATACCTGAAGTCGAAAAGGAATTGTTGTTAACATTAAGGACCTCCTAGGGAATCTGAACCCTCTTTATGGACAGTGTCTCGAACGCAAAGGGGTCCGGACTCGGCATCATGTTGAAGCCGCCCACGGGTAACATAATTAGACAATCTATTAGAACTCTAAAATTGACTAACAATGAGGTCGAGTATGAGGCCATGATTGCAGGTCTCGAATTGGCAAAAAGCCTAGGGGCCGAAGTGATCGAAGCTAAATGTGATTCCCTCATTGTGGTGAATCAAGTCAATGGGACATTCGAAGTGAAAGAGGAACGAATACGAAGATACTTGGACAAATTACAAGTAATGCTACATCGATTCAAGGAATGGACCCTACAACACGTGCCCCGGGATCAAAATAGCGAAGCCGATGCCTTGGCTCACTTGGGGTCATCGGTTGACGATGATGAATTCAGCTCGGGAACGGTCGTACAACTCATAAAATCGGCAGTGGAAGAAGGCCACGCCGAGATAAACTCGACAAACTTAACCTAGAACTGAAGAAACAAGTATATAGATTACCTGAAAACTGGAAAGCTGCCCTCGAATCCTAAAGAATCGAGAGATCTACGCACGAAGATCGGGCAGGTTCATCCTATCCGAAGATAACACCCCATTCAGAAGAATATTCGATGGCCTACTCGCCATATGTCTGGGACTGGGAAACACCGAATATGTTTTGAGGGAAGTTCATGAAGGTACCTGCGGGAATCATTCGGGGGCTGAATCATTGGTTCGTAAGATAATTAGAGCCAGCTATTACTGGATCGACATAGAGAAAGATGTGAAGGAATTCGTACGAAAATGTGACGGCTATCAAAGGCACGCACCAATGATCCATCAGTCCATGGAGCTACTACATTCGGTCTTGTCACCGTGGCCATACATGAAATGAGGAGTGTACATCGTCGGTCCCCTGCCATAGGCACCCAGTAAGGCTCAATTTATATTATTTATGACTGACTATTTTTCTAAATGGGTTGAAGCTCAGGCATTTGAGAAAGTCAGAGAAAAAAAAGTTATTGATTTTATTTGGGACCACATAATATGTCGGTTCAGGATGCCGGCCGAGATCGCATGTGACAACGGGAAGCAGTTCATTGGCAGCAAGGTAAGAAAATATTTCAAGGACTATAAGATCAAAATGATCTTGTCAACACCTATCACTCTAGTGGGAATGGGCAGGCGGAGTCTACAAACAAGACCATACTCCAAAACCTTAAGAAAAGGTTGACTGATGCCAAAGGAAAATGGAAGGAAATTTTGCCCGAAGTCCTGTGGACATACCATACGACCTCAAAATCTAGTATCGGGGCCACCCTATTTTTGTTGGTCTATGGTTTTGAAGCACTAATAGAGGTCGAGATAGGAGAACCGAGTTTCAAGTTTCGATATGTAACCGAAGAGTCGAACGGTGAGGCCATGGGCACGATCCTGGAACTATTAGATGAGAGTCGCAAGGACTCCCCCGTCCCGTTGGCCGCCCAGAAATAGTGGATCGAAAGGTATTACAATAATCGGAGAGTCAACCTCTGACACTTCAATATTGGGGACTTGTTGTTAAGAAAGGTGACACTGAACACCCGGAACCCGAACGAAGGGAGGTTGGGACCGAATTGGGAAGGTCCATATCAAATTATCGAGATTACTGATAAAGGTTCGTAAAAACTCGAAGCAGGGAATGGTGAGCAACTACCGAATAACTGGAACGTGACCCACTTAAAATGATACTACTGCTAAGGTACGATCCCATTTATTCTTTATATATATTGCAAATTGGACTAACACTTGCAGGTATCAACCAAAGGATAATGTAGTTGTTAGGCCTGAAAGCACGCGTTGCACTCTTTTTCCCTTGAACCGGTTTTGTCCCAAATCGGTTTTCCGACAAGATTTTTAACGAGGCAATAATGGATCGTGCTAACTTAGAATCGAAGACTGGTTTTGAATCGGAGTCGATGGTCATATCAACAGTATCCAAGCCCTCTCGACAATCGACCTCGAATACTGAGGGCCATCACCCTCGGGTCATGATTTTTATAAAGGAAGGAAACCTTGTGCTCGATCTGTCTAGACTCGGTAGTTAGGATTCATTGTAGAGGCCAAACGGTCAAATGAACCGTGCCNATGCCCGCGTAGGTCATACCGGCTACAATACAAGCTTTTATACAATCTTTTACGTTACGCACAAAAATGAAAGAAAGTTTCTATATTGCCAACAAATATTTTTTTCTTTTTAAAATTATCGAGCCTAAGGGCAACTACTGCCCGAGAATTATCGAGCCCAAGGGCTACCCCTATCTGAGCCCAAAGGGCTACCCCCACTCAGGGACTGTCGTCTTTGATAAGTTCAGACGGCTCGGGTTATCGAAACCCGAAGGCACAAGACCTATTAGGCAGTGCCCAAACGTAAAAGACTACGGCCACCCTAAAAAAAGCTCAGAGACATCCGAAGCCCGTAATAAAAATATAAGGCCTTTAAAATTTCGAACCGGTTCAGAGGTTACCCTTGGCAAAATTATAGTCTAAAAACATAAAAGTTCCTGGTTATTCCGAGCCCCCATAAGTTTCAAACAAAACTTGCATCGAGAACAAGTCTTGTTTGGACCTCCGAAAAATAACTTATTACTACGTTTTATTACGTGCTAAGGCAATTGAAATCTTTGCAATTATAAAAAAGATGCTGAAGATAATAGACTTGAAAATTGCCAAAAGGGAAAAATCCTTATGTATACATTCAGAATGTCTTTACAAAGGCCAATGAAAACGGCCTCAACAAAATAAACGTACAAAATAAAAAAACAAAGACAAAAATTCCTAAGGTACCTACGCCTGATCTCCATCAGAACTCGCCTCGTCACCGGAGCCGTCGGGGTCTTCTCCATCTTCGGGTTCGTCGGAGCCCTCAGAGCCTTCTTCTCCCTCGGGTTCAGCAAGCTTCTTAGCCTCGACCTCGAGCCTTTTCACCTCTTCGACCTCGGCCGACAGGTCTAAACCTCGGGTATGGATCTCTTCGAGGGTCTCCTTTCGAGATAACTGTTTCACGTACTCAATAGTGACTTTCAGGCGGGCCTCGGCCACCATCTCTTCAGTATCATCCCTGGTTGTTTCTGACTAAAACCTTATTATTTCGAGCTCCTTGCCAAGGGCATCCCGTTCAGCAATGGCCGATCCCAGTTGAGCTTGGAGATCCTCATTTTGTCGAGCCCGTACATCGGCTTTATCTTTCGCCACTCAGAGTTGAATCTCTACCAATTCCAGCTGCTCTCGTACAGTCTCCTTCTCTGAAGCCAGCCGGTCCATCTTCCCTTCCAAATATTGGCCATGGCCTGGACAGCTGGACCTCGTTCATTTAAGCCAGAGTTGGTCGCTCCGGTCAATCTTCTGTTGAGCCTACAAGGTTTGGTCGTTAGTCGCCATGGCTAACTTTGAAAACCTTTACCTGTTCCATCAAGTCGGCATGCTCCTTCTGAGCCTCATCCAACTCGTCCCGGAGACTCTTGACGACACCTTCATGTTGCTCGCTGAGAAGCTTATATATGTCTCTTTTCTCAGTGATCTCCCTGGACTCAGATCTCAGCCCGGTACTGAAGAAAGCCTTCATGATGGAGTACCGAGGCCTGCAAAAATATAAAGGAAAGAAGACATGAGAAATATCAAGAACTAAGTCGAAGGATGAAAGAGCGCAATGGTGCCTTACCCAGTTCAGCACCTGTTGCGCTTCGTTGAACAAGCACGGCACATCCACCTCATTCATTTTTGCCTGGTATTCTACGGTTACCAGGCACCGGAGGTAGCTCGCTACTCCTACGGGAGCAGTAAGAACCCGGGCATCCTTTGGGACGGTGATGATTATCGACCTTTTATGACTGGGATCCATACTCGGGAAAGGGAACTAGTTGATTAACTTTGGGCTCGAGTTCAGCCCGCCAACCTCTATAGACGGATCTTTCCTCGGCACTTCCAGGTTGCCTAGCCCGGAAAAGTCCTCCAAGACGGACGAGTCCATGCCGTCGAAAAAGGAATGAAGGGGAACGTCCACACTATGAGCCCCTTCGTTAGACCTCTCTTTCCCCGCTCGGGCCTCCTCGATCATAGACTCGATATAAGAAGGCGACCCTGAAATATATATTACACCGGGCGGCTCCTTTGGGGCATGGCCGGCATCCCGGGAAGTCTCAGTCCCGGTCTCCTCATCGATCTCCTTGGTCTGAGGGAGATCGGCCTCATGGATCTCCTCTTCAACAGTTGTCCGCTCCTAGGGGGATGTTGGCCCGTGGGCCACAAAAAGATCGTCTTCCCCAGGCTCATCTCTGAGTCGAAAAAGTGAATCCAATTCGAGTGCTCGAGAGCTAGAACTTTCCTTTGGCTAACGGGCTAACCTTCTCTTTGGTTTCTTCTTCTCCAAGCCCGGATAGCCCGGACCCTTCCTTTTCTTCTTTTCTCCTACTGCAGGCCTAAGCTCAATGGATTTAGGCAAACCTGCAAAGGCAAAAATTAAGGAAAGAGGGTAAATACGATGTGAATAGGAGATGTAGATGTTACCTATTCGAGGAAGGGTCTTACCATGAGAACGGGCCTCCCAGTGGCCCCTCTAGAGTTTGCGCCATGAGCGCTCGGAATAAGGCATCTGTGAACAAATGCTCTCGATCCACTCCTTGAGCTTAGGGATTGCGTTTGGGACTCGAGCGACGGCTGCATCACCACAAATACCAGTAAGAAAAGGGGAGATGAAGGTAAAATGGCGTTCAAGGGGAAACTATACTTACAAAATGCATTCAACGTTTCGTGGAACGGCATGAGTTCGGGGGGAACTAAGTCTTCGGTCTTCACCCGAACAAAATGCCCCTGCCAGCCTCGGTCCCGGTCCTTATTGATGCTCGAGAATGGGGCTTTGCTGGCCCGGCATGTGAGCTTTATTAGTCCCCCTCGGAAGATTGGGGGACTATATAGGCGGAGAAGGTGATCGGTGGTGAACCGATGGGACTCGGTCTTGATCACGAAATAACGAAGGAGGATCACGATCCTCCATAGTGACGGGTGGATTTGACCGAGGTATACTTCGTACCTCTTGCAGAAATCCAAGATAACCGGGTCCACCGGGCCCAACGTGAAGGGATAAGTGTAAACATTTAGATAACCCTCCACGTGGGTAGTGATGGCGTATGCAGACCCGGTGACTACTAAGTCCTTAC
>AWOL01S0270217.1:8239-19617 GCA_000715115.1 Nicotiana otophora
GCAATGTTCTTTGACCTCAGCTTCTGAACCTGCCTGTCCAAAATAGCCACTAGCTCCTCAACATAGGATAGATCCTTGTCCAACTGGACTGAGCTGAAATCTAACATATGAGACGGATCATCGTGATACCTCGGAGCATCGAAACATGAAATACCGGATGAACTCCTGCTAGGCTGGGAGGTAAGACAAGCTCATAAGCAACCTCCCCAACTCGTCGCAACACCTCAAAGGGGCCAATAAACCTTGGGCTCAGCTTGCCCCTCTTTCCGAACCTCATAATGCCCTTCATAGGTGAAACCCAAAGCAGGACCCGCTCTCCAACCATGAATGCAACATCGCGAACCTTCCGTTCTGCATAGCTCTTCTGTCTGGACTGGGTTGTGTGAAGTCTGTCATGAATCACCTTCACCTTCTCCAAGGCATCCTGAACCAAGTCTGTACCCAATAATCTGGCCTCGCCCGGCTCGAACCAACACATTGGGGACCGACACCGTCTACCATACAGAGCCTCATACGGTGCCATCTGAATGCTGGACTGATAACTGTTGTTGTAGGCAAACTCCGCAAGTGGCAAGAACTGATCCCAAAAACCTCCAAACTCCATTACACACGCACATAGCATATCCTCAAGAATCTGAATAGTGCGCTCGGACTTCCCGTCCGTCTGAGGGTGAAAAGTTATGCTCAACTCCACCCCGAGTACCCAATTCCTGCTGTACAGCTCTCCAGAACCGCGATGTAAACTACGTACCCCGGTTAGAGATGATAGATATCAGTACACCATGAAGTCTGACAATCTCACGAATGTAAATTCGAGCCAGCTGCTTGAAAGAATAGGTAGTCATCACATGAATGAAATAAGCTAACTTAGTCAGCCTGTCCACAATCACCCAAGCTGCATCAAACTTCTGCTGAGTCCATGGGAGTCCAACAACGAAGTCCATAGTGATCCGCTCCCGTTTCCACTCCAGAATCTCTATCTTTTGAAGCAACCCACCCGGTCACTGATGCTCATACTTCACTTGCTGGCAATTTAGACATCTAGACACATACTCTACTATGTCCTTCTTTATCCTCCTCCACCAATAATGCTTCCTCAGGTCCTGATACATCTTCGCGGCACCCGGATGAATGGAGTACCGCAAGCTGTGAGCCTCCTGGAAAATCAACTCACGCAAACCGTCCACATTGGGCACACATAACCTGCCCTGCATCCTCAATGCGCCATCCTCCCCAATAGTGACCTCCTTAGCATCACTGTGCTGGACCGTGTCCTTAAGGACAAGCAGATGGGGGTCATCATACTGGCTCTCCTTGATACGATCATAAAGAGAAGACCGAGAGACCACACAAGCCAATACTCGACTCGGCTCAGAAATATCCAATCTCACAAACTAGATGGCTAAGTCCTGAACATCCAATGCCATAGGCCTCTCTGTTGCTGGTAGATATGTTAAACTCCCCAAACTCTCTGCTCAACGACTCAAAGCATCGACCACCACATTGGCCTTCCCGGGATGGTACAAAATGGTAATGTCATAATCCTTAAGCAACTCTAACCACCTCCTCTGACGCAAATTAAGATCCTTCTTCTTGAATAGATGTTGCAAACTCTGGTGATCAGTGTAGATCTCACAAGGAACACTGTACAAATAGTGCCTCCAAATCTTCAAGGCATGAGCAATAGCTTCTATCTCAAGGTCATGGACATGATAGTTCTTTTCATGCACCTTCAGCTGTCTGGACGCGTAGGTAATCATCCTACGGTCCTGCATCAACATTGCGCCGACGCCAACTCACGACGCATCACAATAAACTATATAAGACCCCGAACATGAAGGCAATACCAATATTGGGCTGTAGTCAAAGCTCTCTCGAGCTTCTGAAAGCTCTCCTCACACTCCTCTGTCTACCTGAACGGAGCACCCTTCTGGGTCAGCCTGGTTATAGGTGTTGTAATAGAAGAAAATCTCTCAACAAACCGATGATAATACCCTGCCAAACCAAGGAAGCTCCGGATCTCTGTCGCTGAGGACGGTCTGGGCCAACTCTGCACTGCTTCCACCTTTTTCGAATCCACCTTGATCCCCTCACACGACACAATATGACCCAAAAATGCCAGATAATCTAACCGGAACTCACATTTAGAAAATTTTGCATACAACTTCTTTTCTCTCAAAGTCTGAAGCATAGTCCTCAGGTGCTGCTCATGATCCTCCCGAATCCGGGAGTACACCAGAATGTCGTCAATAAACACAATGACGAAAGAGTCAAGATAAGGTTGTAACACATTGTGCATCAAGTGCATAAAGGCTGCTAGGCCATTGGTCAGCCCAAAAGACATAACAAGAACTCATAGTGACCATATTGTGTCCTGAAAGCAGTCTTCGGGATATCTGGCTCCCGAATCTTTAACTGATGATAGCCTGAACGTAAGTCAATCTTGGAGAACACTCTGGCACCTGTAACTGATCAAATAAGTCATCAATACGAGGCAATGGATACATGTTCTTCACTGTAACTTTGTTCAGCTGGCGATAATAAATACACATACGCATAGAACCATCATTTTTCTTCACAAACAAGACAGGAGCACTCCAAGGTGACACATTGGGCCGAATGAAGCCCTTATCAAGCAACTCCTGTAACTGCTCCTTCAACTCCTTCAACTCAGGAGGAACCATACGGTATGGAGGAATAGAGATGGGCTGAGTGCCCAGCAATAAATCAATGCCGAAATCAATATCTCTGTCGGGCGGCATGCCCGGAGGATCAGCTGGATACACATCTGGGAAATCCCTCACTATTGGAACTGACTCAACTGTAGGGGTATCAATACTGACATCTCTCACATAAGCTAAATATGCGTTGCACCCCTTCTCAACCATTCGTTGAGCCTTAATAAATGAAATAACTCTATAGGGAGTATACTCTAATGTACCTCTCTACTCTAATCGCGGTAAGCCTGCATAGCCAGCGTCACGGTCTTAGCGTGACAATCAGGAATAGCATAATGGGGAGACAACCAGTCCATGCCCATGATAACATCAAAGTCTACCATGCTGAGTAATAATAAATATGCTCGGGTCTCAAAACCACTAAGAGCAATCAAACACGATTGATACATGCGGTCCACAACAAGAGAATCTCCCATAGGAGTAGACACATAAACATAGGAACTCAAAGAATCCCGAGATACGCCCAAATGTGGGGAAAAATAAGAGGACACATATGAATACGTAGAGCTTGGGTAAAATAATACTGACGCATCTCTATGACAAACTGGAACAATACCTGTAATGACAGAGTCGGAAGCAATTGCCTCTGTACGAGCTGGAAGAGCATAATACCTGGCCTGGCCTCCCCATCTAGGGCGACCTTGACCTCTCCGACCTCTATCTCGAGCTGGCTGAGCAGGTGGGGCGGTAGCTGGTGCTGGAATCGTAGCCTGAGGACCCGGTGAAGCACGCGGTGACTGAGAAGTCTGTGGAGGTACACCCACCTAAGTCTGGTGTAATCCCTCACCATATGGTGGGTGTCGCCATACTCAAAATAACCCCTCAGAGGGCGTGGCTGTTGTGACTGACTCGGGCTAGGTCTGCTGGACTGGACGCTAAAAGTACCCCGAGCAGGAGGCACATTAGATACTGGCGGTGCATAATAAGGCTCCTGGGGCCTAGAAGGGGCTGGAACACCACTGGCAGCTGGAAGAGCTGAATGAACAGGGTGACCCATATAACCCCTACCATGGCGAGCTGTTGGGACACGAGCTCCAGAATAAGAACCAGTCTCTTGAGACCTTTTGGCCTCTCTCTCATCTCGGTTCCGGGCAAGCATACCCTCTAATCTCCTAGCAATACTCACAACCTACTGGTAAGAAATTTCCATCTCCAGCTCCCTGACCATACTAATCTTAATACTGGGGTGGAGTCCCTCAAAAAATTGGCGAACCCTCTCTCGAACTGTGGCAACCAAGGCCGGCGCATGTCGGGCCAAATCACTGAAGCGGACTGCATACTCTAACATAGTCATAGCACCCTGGCGCAGCTGCTCAAACTCCACGCGCCATGAGTCCCTGAGGCTCTAAGGGACATACTCTCTCAAAAACATGTCCGAGAACTGAGTCCATGTAAGTGAAGTTGCCTCATCCGGACTACTCAACTCATAAGCACGCCACTACTGATAGGTTGCTCCTCTAAGCTGGAAAGTGGTAAAAGAAACCCCACTCATCTTTACTATGCCCATAATATAGAGAATATGATGACACTCCTCCAGAAAACCCTGAGCATTATCTGTAGCCAATACGCTGAAGGTATATGGGTGGTACTTCTGGTACGTCTCAAGTCTGAGTTTCTCCGCCTCAGAAGCGGTTGTCCTAGTGTCGTGCTGAACCGGAGCTACCGGCGGCATAGGAATGAACTCTAGGGCCTGATCAACCTGGACCCTCTACTCAGGAGTACGGGCTGCGATAGTCTATGCCCCTTCCCCGACCTGAGATGTGGCGGTAGCTAACGAAATCAATCCAGCCTGAGCTAAGGTGTTGAACATGCTCATGAACTGGTCTAGAGTCTCCTGGAGGGCTGGTGCAGCAATAGGAACCTCCGGTGCCTGCCCTCCAGTTGGAACTGCTGGGGGCTCCTCTGTCGCAGCTCGCGCAGGTGCTCTGGCTACACCGCATGGCCGTACTCTAGCGGCTCTAGCAGGGGGCGCAGGTGCCTGGTCATCTCCAATAGCACGTGTCCTCACCATCTGTGGGAGAATAGAAGACAGAAGTTTAGAATTTCGAAGTTAGTAATCTCGCACGACAAGGAATCAAATGAAGTGGAATTTTTCTAACAGTTCCATAGCCTCCCGAAGATAAGTACAGACATCTCCGTACCGATCCGCGAGACTCTAATAAATCGGCTTGTGACTCACGACTCCTATGAACCTAGGATTTTGATACCAACTTATCACGACCCAATTTCTCCCTCTGTGAACTATCGTGACAGCACCTAGTCTTTATGACTAGGTAAGCCAAGCATTTTGCGAAAATAAAACTAAAGCATGAACATTAACTACTAACAGTAACAAATATCTAATAAGCAACTGAATGCCACTCGACATATACAATTATCACCTCTGAAAATGTACAAAACAATTCTCAAAACTCGGAATACCGTAAGTCACAAGCTACTAAGAAGTCTTAACTATTCTATACATCATTTTTATAGAAAGAAGGCAAAATGAACATAGGGGGATAGAGGGGGACTTCGAGGATCTGCGGGCGCGAGCAGATGTACCTTAAAGTCTCTAATAAGCAGCAGCGACTGCAACTAGTGATGAGGCTGGTACGATAAACCTGGATCTGCACACGAAAAAATATGTGCAGGAAAGGGCGTGAGTACACCACAACGGTACCCAATAAGTGTCAAGCCTAACCTCGGTCGAGTAATGACGAGATCAGATCAGGGCCCTACTGTTATAAATATAATAAAATAAGACATAATGAAATATCACAGCAAAATAAATACGAAAATCTAACAGGAATAGAATCAACAAAAGACAACAGCTCAGAACACAGTGATAACAACAGGGGATCTCCCAAGATACCGTCTCGTAATCCCAAACGTAAATGTGTAGGGGGTCTCCCAGAATACCGTTTCGTAGTCCCAAAATAAATATGTAAAATAGGGAGATCTCCCGGAATACCGTTCCGTAGTCCCAAAGTAAATATGTAGTACAAGGGGATCTCCCAGAATACCGTTCCGTAGTCCCAAAGTAAATACACAGTACATGGGGATCTCTCGGAATACTGTTCCGTAGTCCCAAAGTAAATATGTAGCGCAACCCACCGAAATAACAGTTACAGCAAGAAATCCTACAGTTTAGACTAAGTTCAAGTCACAGAAAGCAGGTAATTCCACTAAACATGCTGCAAAGAGTTCAAATAGGCAGTTAAACAAGTAGGCATGCTATTCTAGTCTAAACAGGATATTTATATAAGCTAGTATGTTTTAATTAAGGAGAAAACAAGTTATGACTTAGTGAAAAACAGAGTTTTACAACAAATAGCCCGTGTACGTACTCGTCACCTCACGTACACGGCACTCACATATCAAACAGTACCAAATCCTAAGGGGAGTTACCCCACACAAGGTTAGACAAGCCATTTACCTCGAATCAAGCTCAATCAATCAGTCACAATTCCTTTCCCATGAATATCCGACTCCGAGTGGCCCAAATCTAGCCAAAATCAATTACATAGCATTAATATAACTACAAGAAACTAATCTAGCTAGTGAAATCAAAGCTAACGCAATTGGGTAAATCGCTCAAAAAAACCTCCTCGGGCCCACATCTCGGAATTGGGTAAAAGTTACCAAATATGAACACTCAATCACTCACGAGTCTAACCATACTAAATTTACTCAAACCCGATACCAAAATCTCGATCAAAACCCCAACATTTGGTCCAAGAACGTTTCTCAAATTTTTTCAATTGTTTACCCCAAATCCGAAATTAAATGATAAAATTAATGATAGATTAGTGGGTTATAACCATAAAGGAGTTAGGAATCATTACCCAATGACTTCCTCTGAAAATCCCTCAAGAAATCGCCTTCTCCCGAGCTCAAAAATCAAATTTGTGAATATGAACCTCAACCCTCGATTCTGCCCATTTTTCTGCCCAGCGATCTTCGCTCCTACGACCTATTCATCGCACCTGCGGCACCGCACCTGCATAAATTCCATCGCAGGTGTGGAAATGACTTTAAGGGACCTGGGACCGCTTCTACGAGAAAGTGGTCGCATGTGCGCGCCTGCAGAAACTGGTATGCTTCTGCGGTCTCTCTTCGCACCTGCGCTCCAGGGTAGCATCTGCGGGCATCGCAGATGCAGAATATTACCTCGTACCTGCGATCCCTGAGCTCCTTCTTCCAAACCACTTCTGCGCCTGATCTTCCGCATGTGCAAGTCCGCACCTGCGGTTCCCCAACCGCAGATGCGAAAACACCAGCAACCAGAAATCTTCAGCAATTGCATAAGTCCAAATTTCAACCCGTTGAGCATCCGAAACATACCGAGACCACAGGGACCTCAACCAAATATACAAAACCAATCCTAGAACATCATACGAACTTAATCGAGCCTTCAAACCACATCAAACAATGCTAAAATCACGAATCACCCTCCAATTCAAACTTAAAGAACTAGAAACTTTAAAATTCTACAACTGATGTCGAAACCTATCAAACTACGTCCGATTGACCCCAAATTTTGTACACAGGTCATATTTAACACTACGGACCTACTCCAACTTCCGGAATCGGAATCCGACTCCGATATCAAAAATTTCACTTCCGGCCCAAAATTTCAAAAATTCGACTTTCGCTATTTCAAACCTAAATGAGCTACGGACCTCCAAAATACAATCCGGACATGCCCCTTAGTCCAAAATCACACAACGAAGCTAACGAAATCGACGGAATTTTATTCCGAAGTCGTCTTTATATAGTTCTGACTACAGTGTGAATCATAAGGCTCAAACCTCTATTTAGGGACTAAGTGTCCCAAAACATTCCAAAAAACCAAACGAAATATTTCGGCAAGTCACAATAGCAGAAATAGATGTGGGAGAAGCAGTTAATAGGAGATCGGGGCTATAACTCTCAAGACGACCGGTCGGGTCGTCACACACAGAGGACATTTATTCAGAAGATCATTAGTTACAGTGTTTCCTAACAAATTCATACTTTTCATAGCAGAAGCTGAAGGGTGGCCAAGCCTTTGATGCCATAATCTACAGTCCTCATTCACTGTGATTGTTGTTGCTACATTGCAATCTCTATCGTTTTTATTACTTCTACCTTTGACAATGTACAAACTACTTGTCTCCTTACCAATCTCCTTCCCCCTGCCACTGTAAAGATCCTGGAAGGGAAAAAAGTCAGGGAAAAAATTCACTCAACACCTCAATTCTCTTGTGAGTTTGGATACTGACGGGAGGTTAAATTTGAAATCTGGTACATATGGGAATAGGACATCTTTTATAACCTCAATACCAAATAAAGATGCATGACTTGTATGAGAAATAGGGATCTTATCTCCAGTAGGCAAATGTACTGCGTCCTTAGATTTTTTCCTAGTATTATCATTTGTTAATAAATCCATAGATGTAGTTATGTGATGTGTGGCACCTGAGTCCACAATCCACTCACTAGTAATATCTTTGGACATGAAACAAGTTGTAATACCTGCCATATTGCTTTGATTATTCATGTTATTTTGATTGTCAGCNTCTCTTGTGAGTTTGGATACTGACGGGAGGTTAAATTTGAAATCTGGTACATATGGGAATAGGACATCTTTTATAACCTCAATACCAAATAAAGATGCATGACTTGTATGAGAAATAGGGATCTTATCTCCAGTAGGCAAATGTACTGCGTCCTTAGATTTTTTCCTAGTATTATCATTTGTTAATAAATCCATAGATGTAGTTATGTGATGTGTGGCACCTGAGTCCACAATCCACTCACTAGTAATATCTTTGGACATGAAACAAGTTGTAATACCTGCCATATTGCTTTGATTATCCATGTTGTTTTGATTGTCAGCTGGTTCCTTATTCAACAATGCTAAAATCTGCTTGTATTGTTCCTCTGTGAAGAATGGTCCCTTTCCAGCAAAAGCATCCTACAAGTCACAGCTAGAAGAGTATTGAGCACCTGCATTACTTCTACTACCTGTATTGCTAGAAACATTGTTAACAACATTAAAGTCTGGAGTTTCTCGACCAAATTGTCCATTTGCACCACCACTTCCACAACCAAACTGTCCAGTATTTGGCTGATTGAACCTTTTCTTTCCCTTAAAATCTTCAGGATATCCAATGAGCTTATAGCAATTTTCTTTACTATGACCTTTGTAACCACAGTGTTCACATTGCACAAAAGGTTTCTTTCCCTTATAGCTTTGGTTACGACCAACCTGCATAGCTACTGGTTTATTCTTATCAAATACTGCACCCATACCAGGATAGTGTCTAGATTCATCTTCGATCACCATCGCATAAGCTTGATTGATAGAGGGCACATTCAACTTCATGGGGATCTGTCTTCTAGCTTGGTCATAAGAGTCGTTTAATCCACTAAGGAATTGTAGCAATCTCTGCTGCTCTAAATGATCAACATAATCCCTTGAATTGGCCTTAGGTACCATAGCATCATACTCAATCCATAAATCCTTTAATTTTGTGAAATAGCATGAAACAAAATATGTACCTTGTAAGAGAGTGGCAATGGCTCGATGCAGCTGAAAAATTCTCATGCGATTCACCTTATCAAATCTCCCCCTCGAGTCTTCCCACACAAGGTGAGCATTTGAAGTGTATGCAATTCCACACAAGAGTTACATGGATATTGTGTTCATAAGCCATGAGAGGACAATAACATTACAAGTTTCCCATTGCTCTTGTAGCTCAGCAGTACATGATTCCTTCGTACAAGTTCCATTCACAAACCCTAGCTTTCTCTTCCCAAGTAGTGCGATCTTCATTGTCCTACTCCATAGCCCGTAATTCTCAGATCCTGTAAGCTTCACAGGGACCAGAACAACGCCTGGAGTACGTGTTGGACATAGATATAATGGATGTGTGTATGGAATTGTTGATTTCGCCATAACTGATTCTCACACTTTAACAATCTAAGAGAAGTTGGAAATTGATGTCGAATGATCGATCGATGACTGAGAATCTAATTGATTTGTACCCGCTCTGATACCATGCTAAAATCTGCTCTCACACTGAGCAGATTTGCAGTAGCTCTGTACTGCTCTAATGGCAGAAGCTTCTAGAGTACAGAGATGAAGAAGAAGCAGGCATTGCAAAAAATGATTCTCTCTATTCATTCTCTAAAGATACAGGATATTTATACAAGTAATGAGCCTAACTAACATTAACTTATGAGCTGGACGTGAGCATGCAGTAAGTGTATATATTATGACAGGTTCACCAACCTAAAGCATGAATGAAAAGTAAGTCAATTGATATTGAAAGAAAAACCATAAGAAGATGATCTTTCATCGGTAAACAATAATGGGATTTGGAGTATGGGGATCAATACATCTAACTTCCAGTGAAATAAGATACAGCATTAATTTCATTAAATTAATATGCATATTCAAAACCTTTATAAAAATACTACAAATCATAATTTCTTTCAATCAAAAACTTTATAAAACTGTTTCAAAATGTACTAAAAAAGAAAATCATGATGCAATTGGATGGTAATTATTATATTTGAAACAGTTTCTTTTTTCTACATATGAAACTAAGAAACCATAAGAGCAATTATAAAATTCACCTCTCTTCATCTGAAGAATATTTATACATTATATTTCTATTTGGCAATCTGAAAATTCAAAAATATAGAATTTCTTATGATATTACATCACATATAGCTAGAGCATCTGTGCGATATATTAAGAAGATAAGATAAAGGAAAAAAAACATAAATATTCCAAACATACTCTTACGGCCAAATTTCACAAGCTACTCCTTTAAAATATGCAACATTGAAAATAATACTAGTAAAAGTGAGAAATTTGTAAGAATTACATTTCTTACTAATGTTGTCCTCACTAGATTTTTACAACAAGATATTCCTTCGTGACTTGAATGTATGAATATTCAGTGCCTTTTTATGTTCATAAAATAATATCATTTGTATCTTTGTGTCTACTGCATTTTCTAAATAATATTTTCTTATAAAAATTATATTTAATATTTATTGCGCAATACACGAGTACCTATACTACTTAGTATAATTCATAACATAAACAATTTTAATAACTTTCTTTCTTTTTAAAATTTGGTGCGAAATAAAATCAAAGAGAGGATCAGAGGAATCATGTATTTAGTCCTTAAAAGTCAAAGTCAAAAGAGAATAGAAAATAAGGAAAACGAAATTCCAGTGGCCGACGGGTGCTAACAAGTCCGACGTTCTACAAACGCTTTCCCCGACTAAATTTAGTGTATTTTATTTCCCCCATTTTAACTGTCCCCATTTATTAAGATCTCCCACGTATTCCCAACCTCTCTCTTCACTTTTTCTCCGATCCGGTACGTATTTGTATGTATATGTATAATATCTATCTCTGTACATACACGTGAATCAAATTAATTACTTATATAAATTTATTTTTGTTCAAATTTTCAAACTTTGATTTTATCTAGGGTTTTTAATTCCTCTTCATCAGTTCCTGGATTCGTGAGGAAATCAAATGGCTGCTCCACCTGCTAGAGCTCGTGCCGACTACGATTACCTCATCAAACTACTCTTGATCGGCGACAGCGGTAACTATTTTGTTTTCTATGTTTATTTTTCTTTCTAATT
>AWOL01S0270318.1:3003-14229 GCA_000715115.1 Nicotiana otophora
CTTGTGACCTTGGTTCGAGCCCGACCCTAGTTCGAGCCCTTGAATTGATTCCAGGTCGATGTAGGTTGGTTTTTGGATTATCAACATGATAGATCTACCCGCGTCATAGTTCGATTCTTGTTCGAGTTTGATTATGATATCGATCTCATCACGGACCGGCCTCCCCGGGTTCTAGGTTAGTTCGTGCCCCCCTTCGGGATCTTACTTCGATACATCACCCTTCGAACCGTACCGGACATGCCAAGACTGAAATCTATTTCGACCGTATACAATGTGCCACGATATTATTGATGCGTGTCATAACAAGTAGTAAGAAGTGGGTAGAAGATAGATTGGGGAAGATTTGCCGTGTAAACATTTGGGAAGATAGATTGGGGAAGATTTGCTGTGTAAACATTTGGGCAAAATACAAACTGACCGGTTAAATATATATTTTGTCGGTTATTATTCTTGAAAAGGGCTAAAAATATATATTTCTCTGAACATTACGGGGGTGTCTTAAAGGAATTTAGTTACAAGTTGGATGGCAAAAAATTTATTAAGCCTATTTATTACTCGTGCAACATAGTTTAAGGTTGTTTATTTTTTGACAATTGGAGCTGAGAATAAAATCTGGTGGTTTAAAAACAAGAAATAACCAAAGAATCTCCGTCCCTCAAACGAGTCCACATTCTCCAAAGCATTTTTCACAGGCTATAAGAGGACAGAAAATGAACACGTTGGACAAACAGAGGTCACAAGCCCTCTTAAGTCTTAACTATAGAATCCCAAATACCCAATAGAAAGACGTGTTCAGAGAGAGTTCAGATCTTCTCTCTCCCCAAATACTCCTCAGATAACGACTTTCCATTGCTTTCACAGCCTCTTGTTTCACCACGACACCACCCCATTTCCTTTTTTTTCTTCTCCTCCAATTTTAATTCCCTAAAAATAAAAATCTCCACTTGAATCTTAATTTCCTATATTAGCAGCCTCTATCCCTAGCCTCATATCATTACCGTTCTCACTTCCCGTAATATCTTAAATACTTTTCAAGAATCTTGATTTTTTCTGCTTCAATCAATGGCATTCTGATCTGAGTATTTTTCTGTTCAGGATGCAAGTGAAACTACTAAAGATGGAACCTTTATGCAATACCTGTGGCAGCATCTCCACTTTAGCTCCAAGCTGCCTCACTCTCCGCTTCTATAAAAAAAGATCCAATCTTTCTTCTTTCTTTGGCTCTGTTAATCTTTCCAACCCCAAAAATCGCATCTTTCTTGATTCCTCCATATCTTTCCCTAATTACAATATTCAAGCCAGCTCAAGTAGTACTACTGGCACTAAGTCCCTCAGTCCCAGAAGAAGAAAACCCAAGAATGTTAAAACTACTGAGATTCCTGCAGTTACAGCAAAAGGGTCATTGGGAAAAAAGACACAGAAAATACAAGAATGTTCACCAGAGGAGAGGGATAGTGGGCCGGTTGACGTGCGAGCATTGAATGAAAATGGTGACCCAATGGGGCGTAAAGATTTGGGTAAGTGTGTAGTGAGGTGGATATCACAAGGGATGAAAGCTATGGCTACAGATTTTGCTACAGCAGAGATGCAGGGAGAGTTTACTGAGGTTAAACAGAGAATGGAACCAGGATTGACTTTTGTTATTCAAGCTCAGCCTTATCTTAATGCCATACCTATGCCTCTTGGCCTTGAAGCTATTTGTTTGAAGGCCTGCACTCATTATCCTACCCTCTTCGACAACTTCCAGCGCGAGCTAAGGGACGTTCTTCAGGACCTTCAGCGCAAGTCCTTGGTCCAAGATTGGCGCGATACTGAGTCGTGGAAGCTTCTCAAGGATCTTGCCAGTTCAGGTAACCCTCTGAAATTTACTCCATTTGAATTCATTTTATATAATATATTTGTCTGGAAGGTTTATGTTATATTAATAGTCGTAGTATAGTAGTGAAAGAAAGAGATTAATCAGTGAAAAACTACTCTCTGTGTTTCATTTTATATGATGATGTATGATTGGACATAGAGTTTATGAAGCAAAAGAAAGACTTGATACATAAGGTAAATAGTAACAAATTAATACTCCTATATTCTTGTGTCTGCATCATGTCATGTCATTCCTATAAGGGCATTTCATTAAGGGTTAAATGACACTGTTAAAATCACATAGCTTTAATATAGAAAAGTGTCGATCTTCTTGAAATAGACCAAAAAGGAAAGAGCGTCCTGTAAAATGGATTGGAGGGAGTATCGGATTCTTGGAAGTTGTATAAAGCAATATTATCAATATAATGGTGTCAAACTATTTAGGACATCAAGGAAGATAAGATTTTTATATAGATTGAGAAAGGAAGAGCATTTTTTTTTCTACTCTGACTATGGGTTCTCAGATTGATGAGCTTGTTTTTCCTGACACTGTTTACTTGCAGCTCAGCATAAAGCTATTGCAAGGAAGACTTCTCAACCAAAATTTGTTCCTGGTGTAATGGGAATGGACCTTGAGAAAGCCAAAGCCATGCAGAGTAGGATTGATGATTTCACCAACCGGATGTCAGATTTGCTTCGTATCGAAAGGGATTCTGAGTTGGAGTTCACTCAGGAGGAGTTGAATGCTGTCCCTGCACCTGTCTTAAATTCCGAGGAACAGAAACCATTTGAATTCTTGGTTAGCCATGCTCAGCCCGAGCAGGAACTCTGTGATACTATCTGCAATCTGACAGCAGTTAGCACGTCTATAGGTGAAATAACTTTCTCTCACCACATGGATGTCTGCCAATGTGAATTATCTTCATTGAATTGGGACATGTTTTTGTCTTTACCAACGCACAGGATTAGGTGGAATGCATTTAGTGTTGTTCAAGTTGGAAGGAAATCACAGATTGCCTCCAACTAACCTCTCACCTGGGGACATGGTTTGTGTCAGAACATGTGATAGTAGAGGCGCTGGCGCAACTTCTTGCATGCAAGGATTTGTGCATAATCTAGGGGAGGATGGACGTAGCATCAGTTTGGCTCTTGAGTCGCTTCATGGAGATTCTACCTTTTCCAAGCTCTTTGGGAAAAATGTGCGCATTGATCGCATTCAAGGATTGGCTGATGCACTCACATATGAGGTATATTTCGGTCCTTCAATTCTGCCTGGTTATATTTCTTGTTAAAATCATATCGAAAAGTAAATGTGTAAACCTATGTGGAAAGGTGAAACTACATGGTTAAGTTATAAGGAGAAATAATTTAAGTATGCGATTAACCTAATTAATATAAATGAGTAAAAACTGTAAGAGGTCTACCAAGTCCCTTCGACGTCCCAATTCTTCTTCCTGGTTGATCTTAGGAGGGAAATGCACACTCCGCTGGTGATCCTTTACATTTTGTATAAAAATTGTTAAATAATGTTGTCTTATGATTTTGAAAGGAAAGAATTGAGGTTAAGCTTGCTGTTCCATGTTCTTCTGAATTAAGCTATGTTGTGGAAGTGTTCTTAATTATGGAATTTTCCTTGATTAAAAGGTTCTTCTCCATAAATCATTGTTGCATGTGGCAAGACCTGTGGTAATGCAAGTGTATAGTTTGATCCTCTTCGCTTAGCGGACAGAGAGACTCTGGCACATAAATTGCCTAAGTTCTACTTTTTTAGAGAAGCTCCTACTTCATTTCCAAGCTCATACATTTTTTTTATAAAAGCAATTATTTCGTTGATTTGGGAGAAACTCCTGTATACAAGTAGTAGCAAGAAGCTCATACTTCATTTCCAAGGTTCAGGTATAACTTTGGAAAACCTATGTATGTATATATAAATCTTGAATGACCTTCTGCCACTAGGACCGCTTTGATGATTGACACTGTAGAATCAACAGTGCATGTCGTGCTTTTTGTTCTCATAATGTTCTAAGTGCCTTCACCATTTCTCTTTTTTCACTTTCTTCACTTGTTCTCTTTCTCTTATCCTAGTATTATCATTTCATGCTATGCTTTCTGGTAGAATAGAAAGCTTCATCTAAGGAAGCCATCTCTATACAAATGTCTTTGGCTGTTGTCTCACCATAACCATCCTTTGTATCCATAGAGTACCTCGGAAATGGAAATAAATAAAAGGGGCTGGTTTTGCTCTCTTATTTTACCAGGATTGTTGCTAAAGTTTCATAAGTTTGGACGCTTACATGCTCATGGAGGCTTTCCACAACATTACTCCTTATAAAGGGATTTCGTACGCACCTGTGAGATACCAGTTAGTTTAGATGATTGGCTGCTTTTTATAGAGAATCGCATTTATCTAAGATTCAAACTTTTGTATTCCTTATCAAAAAAGATTCAAACTTCTGTATATCCACTGCAAAAATGATTTCGCCTATATAACTGTACAATTATTACCTTATCAAAAAATTGGAACTCACTGAAGCTTTACAGGCACCTAGGTCTTAAAAGTAAATCCTGTGTGCCTTTGCATATGACCGTTATGTGTGAAAGTTGTATACGATCAATGCTAATGTGCAGTTCTTGATTATCTGCTGGTTAGTAACTTATATAATCATGGATCACCATAGGATTTCTTGTGCTAGGTTGTCTTGCATATCAACTTTCGTTGTTATTTCCATATTGTTGGTAAGGGAAAATGACTTGTGGTACTCCGTAAGTTAACAAGGACATACAAGATCAACTTATTTGTGGAGTAAGAGCTGTATTTGACACAAATAGAGGATGTGGAGTAAGAGCTGTATTTGACACAAATAGAGGATTAAGTTTGATTTGGCTCTTTATCTATGGTACAAGATGTTTGCAATATTGATTTTTGATAGATGTTGCGGAATGTTTTATGGTAAGTTCTGTATTCCTTGGGTCATTATTATTCATATCGTGAAAGAGTAATTTTGTGTAAAAAAGTTTTAGAACTCTTGCGTCTTTACCAATGTTAGAGTAAAACATTATATTCTGTTGAATTAGTGAAATGTCACAGCATCTTTTTGAGAATTCCTGGCTTCTAATCAAGCTTGAGAAGAAAATAATCTATCTTAGAAATTTAGAATGTGGTATTCACCCCTTTCATTTTGGCAGCGCAATTGTGAAGCCTTAATGATGCTTCAGAAGAAAGGCTTCCTGAAGAAAAATCCTTCAGTAGCTGTGGTAGCTACACTTTTTGGAGATAAAGAAGACCTTGCGTGGCTCGAGGAGAATGGCATGGCAGATTGGTCTGAAGTGGAACTTCCTGATTCCACAGACAGAAAATCATTTGACGCATCCCAGAGAAAAGCAATTGCATTAGGTTTAAACAAGAATCGACCTATCATGATAATTCAAGGGCCTCCTGGCACAGGGAAGACTGGTATGCTGAAGGAATTGATTTCTCTAGCTGTTAAACAAGGTGAAAGGGTGCTTGTAACTGCACCTACGAATGCAGCTGTCGACAACATGGTTGAAAAGTTGTCTGATATCGGACTCAACATTGTTCGCGTTGGAAATCCTGCACGTATATCCCCTGCTGTAGCTTCAAAATCTTTGGCTGAAATTGTGAATACCGAGCTGGCTGATTTCCGAGCAGAGATTGAGAGGAAGAAGTCAGATCTTAGAAGAGACCTGAGATATTGTCTTAAGGATGATTCTTTGGCTGCTGGTATACGTCAACTTCTGAAACAGCTTGGAAAGTCCATCAAGAAGGAAGAGAAGGAAACTGTGAAAGAAATCTTATCAAGTGCTCAGGTTGTGCTTGCAACAAACATTGGGGCAGCTGATCCACTAATTAGGCGGCTGGACACGTTTGATTTGGTTATTATAGATGAAGCTGGCCAAGCAATTGAACCATCATGTTGGATACCGATATTGCTTGGAAAGCGTTGTATTCTTGCAGGAGATCAATTCCAACTTGCTCCTGTGATCCTTTCTAGAAAAGCATTAGAAGGTGGTCTTGGAGTTTCCCTACTGGAGAGGGCAGCAAGTTTGCATGACGGGATGCTGTCTACAAAGTTAACAACACAGTACAGAATGAACAATGCCATAGCTAGCTGGGCTTCAAAGGAGATGTATGATGGATCATTAATATCATCTCCAACCGTTGCTTCTCATCTTCTGGTGGATTCTCCTTTTGTCAAGGTATGAAACACTTCTCCAATTTCACTAGGATTATAACTTTATGATTTAAATTATTGTACCTTGTCGACCTTTTGTTCTTTTCTAAAGTACGAAGGAGGAGTTAGGCTCCTTTCTTTGTCATTTCTGTAATGTAAAACTTAATGGCTTTTCATGAATTTCTTCATGCACGTCAAATATTAAATAGGAAAGCGTAGGTGTAGAGGTTAACATATAGTGCAGAATATCTGTGCCATTGGCAGTGTTCAAATAGGATGACTTTTTCAGTAGGAATTTACCTTTTCGGATTATGAGATTTTATGAAATTTTATATATGGACCTTAGAAGATACCCTTTTTGAAGTAAAGGTCATTAATTCTACCTTATGCCTAATTTCAAGCACAGTGTCATAATTTCAACCTGCATATGAAAAATAGATACATAGAACTCTAAACTTAAGATTACAATGCTTCATACTGTTAACCATGTGAACCAACTCATCTTACTTTCCAATAGTTAGAGATGATTATTTATTTAAGATCTGCAACACGATCGCTGATGTGCGAGCCCAATTCTTTTTTTTTTGTTGGGCCAAGCATGTCTATTTTGTAAATGTGTGACTGTGAGACACTAGCTTGGGATTGAGGTGTAGATGTTTTTGTTTTTTTGGTGGCTGTGAGACTTTACCTCTTTGATATCATGGAATTATGTGAATTACCTAATCTAATAGTTTAAACCATTAAATAATATTTGGCCTAAACTCCTTAACTCCCATAATGTCTTTCTGCATTTCCTTAATATCTGTAAATTTGAATCTCTCTCCCTAACATTTGCTTACTGATTTTACTATGCAATACATATCATGTTTAGAAATAAAGGTGCTGCTGAACGCTTTATTGTGGAGTTACAATTTGGTACTGCATTAAAACATTAGGCAGGGTTATTGCTTGCTTGAAACTTTAGCATATTGTTTGACCAATAAGTAAATGGTTAGATAATGCATTCCATTGATGATTTTAATTCTTGTAATTGCTGCATGCAGCCTACATGGGTTACACAGTGTCCGCTGCTATTGCTTGATACGAGAATGCCTTATGGAAGCTTGTCAGTTGGTTGCGAAGAGCATCTGGACCCTGCTGGCACTGGCTCCTTTTTCAATGAAGGGGAAGCAGATATCGTAGTTCAACACGTCTTCAGTTTAATTTATTCTGGTACATTCTCTTTACTATTAGTTTTCTCTGCAAATAATAATTGTAGATCCTTTAATTTCTCAAAAAGTATTCATAAACAAAACTTGCATGATGAGTGTTTCTGTGGCTCAAGCGACTAGACAACATACGCATTCATTGAATTCAATTATCAAATATCTTGTGCTTAGGTGAGATAGTGATGACAATTTTGTATTCTCTTCTTATAGCCTATGAATGCATCTTTTACGTCTGAGATGAGGGAAATTATTTTTATTTACATTTGGGGAATTTGGACGTACTTTCTACCTTTGTTTCTTCATAAATCATAAATTAGTATTGAATAGCCAAAGAAGTAGTATCAATTATCTTAAATTATCTTGTATAGGTGTTCCCCCTGCAGCGATTGCTGTGCAGTCTCCTTATGTCGCTCAAGTACAACTGCTTAGAGACAAAATCGATGAGCTTCCCATGGCCACCGGCGTTGAGGTCGCAACTATTGATAGCTTTCAAGGCCGTGAAGCAGATGCTGTGATAATATCCATGGTAAGCTGTCACTCTACTCATATACATGTTGACATGCTTCTTTGGATGGTTCTTTCATTTCATTCTCATCTCTGCCTTATAAGGATCATTTTAATTAATTAAACTTCCTAAAGCATTTTTTTTTCTTGCATATTTAATCTTGGAGGCTTGGTTTGAAGTGTCCTAGAGGAAATTTTGTGGTATCCTCTGATAATTAGTAAAAAACAGTAATTCTGATCGAATGCTCAGTTACTATATGCTAAGTTATTTGGAGGGGGATGACTGTGTGTTCCAGTTTCATATACTTGATTAAGTAGTTAAAGCCATTCCCCAAACAGCAACTTTTAGCAGGGAAGGAGGAAATCAATCTGGAAACTTTATACAAGCTTCAAGTTTCTGTTTAGCAAAGAAGCATATTATTCAGTGTGCTAAATACTCTCCATTACCTTGTATTAATTAGTGAGTTGGGAAGACCATCTTTTTCCGCTACGATTGTAGTTATGATTGCACTCTAAGGGGTCGTTTGGTTGGGAAACAAGTTATCTCAGGATTAGTTATCCCATAATTGTTATCGCATCCTCCCATAGGGATAAAAATAACACTACAATCCTCGGGATTAGTTATACCGCGATTTTATCCCAACCAAAAGTGGGATGAACTCATCTCAAATTTAATCTCGGGATTAATTATCCCTTCTCCCTCGTACCAAATAAGCCCTAATGGGTTTTGGGCTTCTTATTTCTCCTTAGATAACTTCATGTATTGGAACAATGTTTACATAATCCTTATTTAGACCTTTGAATTTTTCTTATATAGTCATGCAGTTGAGCCTATATAGGTGGGGTATGTTTTACTATTTGGTTCTTTCGCCGAATGCATTTGACATGGCAAGTACCTTCAACCTTAGCGCAGCTTATCTGTTTCAAAAATAGATCAAGCTACGTTATGCACTTCAATATATATTGTTCAAATATTGAGAAAGAGAGTATGTAAGTGCATGCTTAATTATATAATTTTGCTTTGATAATCCTGCAGGTACGATCGAACAATCTGGGAGCTGTTGGCTTTTTGGGAGATAACAGGCGAATGAATGTTGCCATAACAAGGGCACGAAAGCATGTAGCAGTTGTCTGTGACAGTTCAACTATATGTCACAACACATATTTGGCGAGGCTGCTTCGCCATATCAGATACTTTGGCAAAGTAAAGCATGTCGAACCTGGTAGCTTTTGGGAATTTGGCCTTGGTATGGATCCAATGTTGCCTGCTGCCAGTTAAGTTGGGAAGAGTTAACCAAGACCGAAATTTTTAATGCTTGTCGTCCAGCTGATGACGAACTGGGCGGATTTTCAGACTGGTTGATGCCCTGGTTTGACCAACAGGACGAAGCTCGGGGTAATTTTTATTTGTATATATAATTCAAAGAAAACTTTGTGAAAGTGTACATATATATTCATATACAGCTTCAATGTCTATATACAATTCTTGATTGTTTAACTCCTATTTTCCCTTGTATTTCAAACAGCATGAAGATTATAGTTTCAAATTCACTGACTGCAGGAGTTGTACATATATGAAGTACTTTTTGGAAGCTTTTATTCGACTGAAAATTAAGAGTCAGAGTGATCTCCAAACTTTCGATAAACAAAAAATCTTTTATTACAGAAAATGATAATTGCGTCCAATTTTGCAATGAAAGAGTTATGGCATNGGCTTCTTATTTCTCCTTAGATAACTTCATGTATTGGAACAATGTTTACATAATCCTTATTTAGACCTTTGAATTTTTCTTATATAGTCATGCAGTTGAGCCTATATAGGTGGGGTATGTTTTACTATTTGGTTCTTTCGCCGAATGCATTTGACATGGCAAGTACCTTCAACCTTAGCGCAGCTTATCTGTTTCAAAAATAGATCAAACTACGTTATGCACTTCAATATATATTGTTCAAATATTGAGAAAGAGAGTATGTAAGTGCATGCTTAATTATATAATTTTGCTTTGATAATCCTGCAGGTACGATCGAACAATCTGGGAGCTGTTGGCTTTTTGGGAGATAACAGGAGAATGAATGTTGCCATAACAAGGGCACGAAAGCATGTAGCAGTTGTCTGTGACAGTTCAACTATATGTCACAACACATATTTGGCGAGGCTGCTTCGCCATATCAGATACTTTGGCAAAGTAAAGCATGTCGAACCTGGTAGCTTTTGGGAATTTGGCCTTGGTATGGATCCAATGTTGCCTGCTGCCAGTTAAGTTGGGAAGAGTTAACCAAGACCGAAATTTTTAATGCTTGTCGTCCAGCTGATGACGAACTGGGCGGATTTTCAGACTGGTTGATGCCCTGGTTTGACCAACNCCGGGATTAGTTATACCGCGATTTTATCCCAACCAAAAGTGGGATGAACTCATCTCAAATTTAATCTCGGGATTAATTATCCCTTCTCCCTCGTACCAAATAAGCCCTAATGGGTTTTGGGCTTCTTATTTCTCCTTAGATAACTTCATGTATTGGAACAATGTTTACATAATCCTTATTTAGACCTTTGAATTTTTCTTATATAGTCATGCAGTTGAGCCTATATAGGTGGGGTATGTTTTACTATTTGGTTCTTTCGCCGAATGCATTTGACATGGCAAGTACCTTCAACCTTAGCGCAGCTTATCTGTTTCAAAAATAGATCAAACTACGTTATGCACTTCAATATATATTGTTCAAATATTGAGAAAGAGAGTATGTAAGTGCATGCTTAATTATATAATTTTGCTTTGATAATCCTGCAGGTGCGATCGAACAATCTGGGAGCTGTTGGCTTTTTGGGAGACAACAGGCGAATGAATGTTGCCATAACAAGGGCACGAATGCATGTAGCAGTTGTCTGTGACAGTTCAACTATATGTCACAACACATATTTGGCGAGGCTGCTTCGCCATATCAGATACTTTGGCAAAGTAAAGCATGTCGAACCTGGTAGCTTTTGGGAATTTGGCCTTGGTATGGATCCAATGTTGCCTGCTGCCAGTTAAGTTGGGAAGAGTTAACCAAGACCGAAATTTTTAATGCTTGTCGTCCAGCTGATGACGAACTGGGCGGATTTTCAGACTGGTTGATGCCCTGGTTTGACCAACAGGACGAAGCTCGGGGTAATTTTTATTTGTATATATAATTCAAAGAAAACTTTGTGAAAGTGTACATATATATTCATATACAGCTTCAATGTCTATATACAATTCTTGATTGTTTAACTCCTATTTTCCCTTGTATTTCAAACAGCATGAAGATTATAGTTTCAAATTCACTGACTGCAGGAGTTGTACATATATGAAGTACTTTTTGGAAGCTTTTATTCGACTGAAAATTAAGAGTCAGAGTGATCTCCAAACTTTCGATAAACAAAAAATCTTTTATTACAGAAAATGATAATTGCGTCCAATTTTGCAATGAAAGAGTTATGGCAT
>AWOL01S0270342.1:460-14841 GCA_000715115.1 Nicotiana otophora
GGGAGTTAATACGCGTTGTATTCTTTTTTCCTTACAAGGTTTTGTCCCACTGGGTTTTCCTTGCAAGGTTATTAACGCGGCAACCAAAATACGTATTTCTAAACATGTGTACTCTTTTTCCTTCCCTAAGATTTTTTTACCATAGGGTTTTTTCCTAATAAGGTTTTAACGAGGCACATTATCTATGGACATCCAAGGGGGAGTGTTATAAGAAAACTCAAATTATGGTGGATGTCTACTCTTTCTCCATGATCTTCTCAAATGCTTAATGCCATATTCAATGACATATTTTTATGCTTAATGACATATTCAATGACATATTTTTCTTCACTTTTTATGCCTATATAAAGGCCTTGTAATAGATAGAAAAATACACACAATTGAAGAAGAAATACTCTTCCTTCTCTCTATCTCCATTTCTTGTTCATGTTTTACTAAATTGCTTTTATTTCATAACTTGTTCTTGTTCATGTTTTACTAAATTATTTTTATTTCATAACAGTTGCAACTTAATAATTGTAGTTGGGATATAAACCTAAATTAAGTAGGTCCACAATATATGTGATCCGTGGATGAATATTACAAAAATAATTTTACAGGAGTTGTAGTTTAGTCATTTTTCCTACGTGGACAGTTTCCCTCAACAAAAAAGAAAAATAGCTTCTCTTTTTTTTTTTCTGAAAAAAAGATTGTCCAATTTCGTTTTGAAAATTAATCTGTGTTCCAGTGATGGTTTTGAACTAATTTTAGAAAATAAATGTACTTAGATTGTATTTAAAAAAATTGTAAAAACATGCACAACTCTATAATGCAGAAAACTACTAATCCCACATATGTAGCAAGACATGACGTTAAGCCCTGCCTTGCATACTTAAACTTGCACCGTGTTTACCCTAAAATTAGATAATAATTAAATTTGTACGCGACTTAAAAGATACGTGGTTTAATTCAACACGAATAATTAAGAATAACAGATAAATAAATCAAAGACGAAATAAACGATCAAACCAATCGCAGTGTTATGACCAAGCTTGATCTTAGGTTGAACAGTGACCTCGTCCTCGATTGGACCCCTGGTTCGAGCCCAGTCGTGAATGAAGAACAAATAAGTGAGCAAAGTTCTTAACAGCAGCTAGAAGGTAAAAATAAACTTTTATTGCCTTGAAATGCATGTTACAATGTGTGTTGCAAAAGAAAAGCTTCCCCTTTATATAGTAGGAGAGTTTCAATCCTAGTATAAGTCTATAAAAGGTAAAAAACTTGTTTTTTCGGTAATTTTTGATCCATAATCGGCATCGAGCGAGATTCACACCGTGATATCCATCTTGATATCTGATTAAGGGCGAGTATTGCGGCACCCTATCGGTCGTGCATAACCGTCCACCACGTCTCCCGAGGTCTAGAAGCCCTACTCGATCCGGGATGTGCATCCGATGTTTGATATATCGTTCATCCTTCCCGGGTCTCGACGGGTCTCTGGCCCTAATTACAATCTCGCGGATCCGTGTTTCCCTCTCGTTCTTTCATCGGAGAATCGAGGTAGACATTACCCCCGATTTTACTTGTACACAGATAGTCCCCTCGTTTTCCGGAGGGTAAATTTATCGAAATGACGGAAAACAAAAAGTGAATCCCGGTTTCTTCCTTTGTACGTTATGACCAAGTTGTTAGGTCAACGAAACGTCCCATCAGTCGCGTCGTTCTGACTTCACACACGTGTCGGCTGCCGGTTGACTGTCCTCAAATGCAAAACGTCGCGCATTGATTGTTCTCCGCCTATAAAATCTCCGACCCTTTTTCACTTCTCCACTTTTCGATTCTAGAATTCTTATTCTCGAATTCCCTACTTGCTCTTAGCTCCTTCAAATTCTCCTACATTGTTCTTTATACCTTCATATCTTCATCCTCAGTCTTCATACATTCTCTTTGAATCTTCAACCCAGGCCTTCCTATCTTCATCTTATCTTCAAACCTTCATATTTTTCTTCAAACCTTCATATTTCCCAGATCCCGATGATAAAAACTTTCAAGTCTGTGCCTCATCAAACTACTCCTTCATCTTCCAACCCGGCCACAGACGCCAAGGTGGCCATTCCTAAGGTGGCCCAGGAGCCTCCCTTGAAGAGCTTTGTACCCGGGGGCTGCTCTATCAGGAATGACTTCAACGTCGAGAAGGCCTCCAGTCAACAGGACCGAGGCGAAGGAGCATGGAGGCACATATGCTCCATTACTGAGGAAACACTGCCCACGGTCCGAGTAGATTATAAATTGGAGGGAAAGGAGGTGGTCGTCCCTGGGCCCAACGATGACATCACCACTTACGTGGATGAGTACTTAAGTGTTTAACTTACCCCTTCACGCTTTCCCCGGTGGACCTCATAGTCCTTGACTTCTGCAAAAGGTACAAGGTATGCCTTGGGAAGATCCACCCGTTCTTTTAGAGGATCGTAATTCTCCTCCGATATTTCATGAACAACACCGAAGCACCTTGGTTCACCCTCGACCATCTGCTTCGTTTATACAGTCCCCAAATCTTCCGAGGGGGTTGATAAAGCTCGTTCGCCGAGCAAGCAAGGCTCTGTTCTTGAGCATCGATGAGGACATAGATCGAGGCTGGAAGGGAGGTTCGTTCGAGTGAAAATCGAAGACCTCATCCCCCCCGAATTTCTACTGTTCCCGGAGAAGTGGAAGCTTCCCGTAAGTCTTTTCCTTCTCGAACATTTGGCTTTCCGTTTTATTCTCTTCCCAATTGCCTGTTTTTGTCGTTGTGCAGCGGTTGTCCAAGACCACCGAGCTTAGGCCATTGGATGAGGACGAGGATCCGTCCTCGCTTGCCGAACACTCCGCTTCGGCACAGCCCGGGGCTGCTGCAAAGGAGGAGAAAAAAAGAAGAAGAGGAAGTCTTCGGGCTCCCCGGATGCCGAGGCGAAAAAGAAGAAGGTGACAATCCGGGTCCGAAAAATCAAAAAGAGCTCCAAGTTCATGGGGCCAGACCCTAATTCCCTCTACCGGCTCAGAGATTATTCCGAGGATGATAACTTTGAGTTCATTGCTCATGACTCGACCCTCAACGAGGGGGAGCAGGCGGCAACCGGGAAAGGTGACCATGAGGTCGATCGATCCCTCTCTAGCTCAGGAACTAGAGGGAGAGACGGAGGCTGTAACCTCCCGAGAGGCCGCTCCTATTTTGAAGGAGGTAGCCCGTGTCATCGACATCGTGGAGACGCCGTCCTATACTGAGTCCATGCTTGAAGAGGCTCAAGTGGACAAAGATGAATCCAACGAGATAGCGTTGGGACCCGATGATGCCCTTAATACATTCTTTGATGGTATGGACATGGCTGCATTAGAGGACTTTTTCGGGCAGGGTCACCTGGAGGTCCCAAAAAAGGATGTGCCATTGGGAGCGGGCGAGCCGAGTTTGAGCCCGAAATTGGTGAAGCAGTTCCTTGCCCTAAGTGTGGACCCCGACCGTAAGAGGACAGTCATTCTTACTATTCCAGTGGATGCCCGAGTGCTGTCCGATCCGGTGGGTGTGGCCAACTACCTTCGTTGCCTGGTGACCAAAGAGAACTAGGCTAAGATGAACGAAGTAGGCACGTCAAGCCTCTTCAACGAGGCGCAACAAGCACTAAACCGGGTAAGACGTCTATCCTTCGTATCCCTTGCAAATGTCCCTTGGTTTTAAACATGTTTTAAAGACTTTATTGTTTTTCAGTGCTTCATCATTAAAGCTTCCTTCGGTTCCGCTTGGAGATCAGCCGGCTCAAGTTTGAGCTCAAAGGGTATGTCCGGAAGAAGGACATGTACAGGGCTTTTAGTGAACAACAAGACGAGGCCCTCAAGGACTTCCCAATTCTCCAAGCCGAGCTAGAAAAGGCTCAGAAGGAGGCTTCTTCCTTAAAGCGGGAGAACGATGACCTGGTCGCGAAGGTAAGGATCTTTGAGGCTAAAAACGAGAAGCTACTCGCGGTGACTAATAACGCAACTTCGCAGGTCCAAGAGAAGGTAGACCTGATCGACTAACTTCGGCTGAGATAGATCAGGCCAAGCCACAATCGAGGAGTGAAAGGGCAGGATGGACCTGCTCGCTTCGAAAAATGAGGTTGTAAAAGCGGAGCTGGCATCGACCGAGAACCAACTCCAGGTGGCAAAGTACAAGTCCGACAAGTGGTCTCAGCTAAATGATGAACTTTGGGGACAACGGAACTCGGCCGTCACAGAATATGATGGCCTCGACCAAGAATATAATGTGCTGAGGTCCAAGTTGGAGGCAATTTCTATTGATTCCTCCGACGTCAAGGAAATAATGGTCCAGTATAAGGCCGATGTGGAGGTAGTCGAGGCCCACTTAAAGAAGAAGACTGAGTACGTAAAATGTCTATCCTGGAGAGAGACCCTCGAGGATGTCCATGCCCGAGGTTTTGACATGTCGGCCGAGATTAAAGAAGCCAAGAGCCTTGAGGCCGAGGCGAAGGAACTCTTTGAGCCTGAGGGTCCTGAAGGCTCCAAGGGTTTCGGGGGTTCCGACGGTTCCGGTGACGAGTTGAGCCCCGGTGAAGACCAGTCGTAAATGACTTTGTTCTTTTTTTGGTTTTTCCTTATGTATTTTCTTTTTTGTTTATTTTGAGGTCATTTTGTCATTCCTTTGTAAATATTTTTTGGAATATATAAAATTTCCCCCTTTTGGCAATATCGTATTTTTACTTTCCAGCATCTATTTGCAATTTTTTATTTGCGTACCATTTTTAATACCTTAGCATAAAGTCAGATGCAGTCTATAAAGTCCGTTCTTAGGAGGCCCGAATGGGGCCCGATTTCGATGGTGGCTCTGGATTACTTGTGGCTTCGAATCTTTGATAAAATCGAAGGCCTTTAAGATGCTTAAGTGTCTTAGATGATATTTTTGCCGAGGGTAACCTCTTAATAGGTTTAGATTTTACGCAAGGGCCTTACTTTCTAAGTATGAATCTCGGACATGTTCGAACCATTTTTGGGACGGTCGTAGCCTTTCATATCCGGGAACTGCCTAATAGGCTTGGTGCCTCCTAGTTCCAGTAGCTCAGGTCGTCTGAATTCTTATAGGTTGACAATCCCCGAGTAGGGGTAGCCCGTGGGCTTTAGGATCCAGGATCGAAGAAGTGAAATGCGCAGTAATAAAGTGTAAGGGAAGGTGAGATTTCTTTCATTGTTTAATATGCAAGTTACATGATCGGAGACGCATAAGCCTTGTGCCGCGGATAGAGTGGACTATGTAGGCACAATTTGCATGACCGTTTGACCTGTACAAATGAATCCTAATCACCCAGCCTTGGCTTTTAACATGTAGAATTCTCCTTTTCTAAGAATCCTAAACTAGGGGTGATGGCCTATGGTATTTGAGGCCGAACTTGTAAGGGCTCAGATACCGTTAATTCGGTGAAAATGATCATCAACTCCGCTTTATGGCCGGTCTTCAAAAATAAGGTAGCACGTTTTACTATTGCCTCGTTAAAAACCTTGCCGAAAAACCCACCCCGGGACAAAATCGGTTCAAGGGGAAAAAAGGTACAACACGTGCTTTCAGACCTAATAGTCATGTTCGTCCCGGGCCGAGTACCTACATATGTTAGTTCATAATATAACTAAATTAAAAAGGGAATTAAGTTTGTACCTTAGTAGTAGTACCGCTTTAAGTGTGTCGCATTCCAGTTGTTTGGTAGTTGCACACCATTTCTCGCTTCGAATTTATATGAGCCTTTGCCAGTTATTCCGACGACTCTATACGGTCCTTCCCAATTCGGGCCCAGTTTCCCTTCGTTTGGGTTCCTGGTGTGTAGTTTTACCTTTCTTAATACCAAGTCCCCGACTTGAAAATGTCGGAGGTTGGATCTTCGGTGTTAGTACCTCCCTACTTGCTATTTTTGGGCTGCCAACCAAACCAGGGCGGCTTCCCGCCTTTCGTCCAACAATTCCTTGCTCGTTATCATGGCCTCGCCATTTGACTCTTCAGTAGTATACTGAAACCTGAGTCTCGGTTCCCCTACCTAGACTGGTATTAAGGCTTCTTATCTATAGACAAGAGAAAATAGGGTCGCCCCGGTGCTTGACTTCGAGGTCATACGGTATGCCCACAGGACTTCGGTCAAGATTTCCTTCCATTTTCCTTTTGAACCGGTCAACCTCCTTTTCAGGTTTTAGAGTATAGTTTGTTCGTTGATTCTGCTTACCCATTCCCACTTGGGTGATAAGGCGTTGATAATATCTTCTTGATTTTGTGATCTTTGAGAAACTTACTCACTTTGTTGCCGATGAATTTTTTTCCCGTTGTCACAAACGATCTCAGCTAGAATCCCAAATCGACATATTATGTGATCCCAGATAAAGTCGATGACCTCTTTATATTGGACCTTCTCGAACGCCTGAGCCTCGACCCATTTGGAAAACAAATCGGTCATGAATAATATGAATTGAACCTTATCGGTCGCCTATGGCAGGGGACCGATGATGTCCATTCCCCACTTCATAAATGGCCATGACGAAAGGAATGAGTGGAGCATCTCTCCAGGTTGATGAATTATTGGGGCGTGTCTTTGGCTCTAGTCGCATTTTCGCACGAAGTCTTTTGCATCCTTCTCCATTTCATTCCAGTAGTATCTAGCTTTGATTAGCTTCCGCACTAAAGATTCTGCCCCCCTAATGGTTCCCGCAAGTGCCCTCGTGGACTTCTCTCATGGCATATTCGGTCTCTCCTGGCCCTAAGCATCTGGCCAGTGGGCTGAAGAAGGATCTCTTGAACAATTCCCCTTTGACTAGGCAAAATCTGGCAGCCTTGGTGCGCAAGGCTCTCGATTACTTGGGATCCAAAGGCATTTTCCCTGTCTTTAGGTAGTCTACATATTTGTTCCTCCAATCCCAAGTCAAACTTATCGAGTTTACTTCGGCGTGGCCTTCTTCTACCACCGAGTTCATCAGCTATACCACTGCCCCCAAACTAAATTCATTGGAGTCAACAACCGACCCCAAGTTAGCCAGTGCATCGGCCTCGCAGTTTTGATCTTGGGGTACATGATGTAGAGTCCATTCCTTGAATTGGTGCAGGGTCACCTGCAATTTATCCAAGTACCTCCGTATCCGTTCTTCTTTTACTTCGAACGTTCCATTAACTTGATTTACCACAAGGAGAAAGTCGCATATGGCTTTAATCACTTCGGCCCTAAGGCTCTTGGCCAGTTCTAGACCTGCAATCATGGCCTCATACTTGGCTTCATTGTTAGTTAATTTTACAGTTCTAATAGACTGACTAACTACACTTCCCGCATGTTNCTCTTCGGTGTTAGTACCTCCCTACTTGCTATTTTTGGGGCTGCCAACCAAACCAGGGCGGCTTCCCTCCTTTCGTCCAACAATTCCTTGCTCGTTATCATGGCCTCGCCATTTGACTCTTCAGTAGTATACTGAAACCTGAGTCTCGGTTCCCCTACCTAGACTGGTATTAAGGCTTCTTATCTATAGACAAGAGAAAATAGGGTCGCCCCGGTGCTTGACTTCGAGGTCATACGGTATGCCCACAGGACTTCGGTCAAGATTTCCTTCCATTTTCCTTTTGAACCGGTCAACCTCCTTTTCAGGTTTTAGAGTATAGTTTTGTTCGTTGATTCTGCTTACCCATTCCCACTTGGGTGATAAGGCGTTGATAATATCTTCTTGATTTTGTGATCTTTGAGAAACTTACTCACTTTGTTGCCGATGAATTTTTTTCCCGTTGTCACAAACGATCTCAGCTAGAATCCCAAATCGACATATTATGTGATCCCAGATAAAGTCGATGACCTCTTTATATTGGACCTTCTCGAACGCCTGAGCCTCGACCCATTTGGAAAACAAATCGGTCATGAATAATATGAATTGAACCTTATCGGTCGCCTATGGCAGGGGACCGATGATGTCCATTCCCCACTTCATAAATGGCCATGACGAAAGGAATGAGTGGAGCATCTCTCCAGGTTGATGAATTATTGGGGCGTGTCTTTGGCTCTAGTCGCATTTTCGCACGAAGTCTTTTGCATCCTTCTCCATTTCATTCCAGTAGTATCTAGCTTTGATTAGCTTCCGCACTAAAGATTCTGCCCCCCTAATGGTTCCCGCAAGTGCCCTCGTGGACTTCTCTCATGGCATATTCGGTCTCTCCTGGCCCTAAGCATCTGGCCAGTGGGCTGAAGAAGGATCTCTTGAACAATTCCCCTTTGACTAGGCAAAATCTGGCAGCCTTGGTGCGCAAGGCTCTCGATTACTTGGGATCCAAAGGCATTTTCCCTGTCTTTAGGTAGTCTACATATTTGTTCCTCCAATCCCAAGTCAAACTTGTCGAGTTTACTTCGGCGTGGCCTTCTTCTACCACCGAGTTCATCAGCTATACCACTGCCCCCAAACTAAATTCATTGGAGTCAACAACCGACCCCAAGTTAGCCAGTGCATCGGCCTCGCAGTTTTGATCTTGGGGTACATGATGTAGAGTCCATTCCTTGAATTGGTGCAGGGTCACCTGCAATTTATCCAAGTACCTCCGCATCCGTTCTTCTTTTACTTCGAACGTTCCATTAACTTGATTTACCACAAGGAGAAAGTCGCATATGGCTTTAATCACTTCGGCCCTAAGGCTCTTGGCCAGTTCTAGACCTGCAATCATGGCCTCATACTTGGCTTCATTGTTAGTTAATTTTACAGTTCTAATAGACTGACTAACTACACTTCCCGCATGTTGTTTTAACACGATACCGACCCCAGACCCCTTCACGTTGGAGGCACGTTCTGTGAATATGGTCCAGATTCCTGAGTTAGCTCTCGAGGTGAGCAATAATTCCTTTTCGACTTCGGGTATTAAGGCCAGCGAAAAGTCACCCACGAAGTCTACCAAAATATGAGATTTTATGGAAATTCGGGGTCAGTATTCGATATCGTACCCGCTTATCTCCACGACCTATTTGGCCAACCAGCTCAAGAGCTCGGGCTTATGCATGATATTCCTCAGCAGGAAAGAGGTTACGACGCATATAAAGTGGCATTGAAAATACAATTTTAGCTTCCTAGAAGTGTTTAGAAAGGAGAATGCTAACTTTTCCAGGCGAGGATACCTTGATTCGGCATCGCCTATAGTTCTATTGACATAGTAAATAGGGAATTGCATACCTTCTTTCTCCCGGACTAAGACACCACTTACCGCCACCTCAGAAACTGCCAAGTAGAGGTACAGTTGTTCGTCTACCTTTGGAGTGTGCAACAGAGTAGGGCATGACAGGTACCATTTGAGTTCTTCCAAAGCTTGCTGGCATTTCGTAGTCCAAGAAATATTGTTCTTAATCTTCAATAGTGAGAAGAATCGATGGCTCTTGTCAAAGGACCTCAAGATGAACCGGCCCAATGCAGCTATATGTCTGGTCAGTCTTTGAACTGCCTTGACGTTGTCCACTACTGTGATGTCCTCTATGACATTTATTTTGTCGGGGTTGATCTCTTTCCCTCGATTGGATACCATGAATCCGAGGAATTTACCTGAACCGGCCCCGAATGCACACTTCTCCGGGTTCAGCTTCATGTTGTATGTCCTTAGTATGTCAAAGGTTTCCTACAAATATTTCAAATGGTCCTCTGCTCGCAGGGACTTGGCCAACATATCATCAATATAAACTTCCATTGATTTCCCTATTTGTTCTTTGAACATCCGATTTACTAGGCATTGGTAGATGGCACCGGCGTGCTTTAATCCAAATGTCATTACATTATAGCAGTAGGTGCCGAATTTGGTTATGAAAGAAGTTTTTTCTTAATCGTCCGGGTCCATCCAAATTTGGTTGTACCTGGAGTAGGCCTTGAGAAAACTGAGTATCTAATGCCCGACCGTCGCGTCGATCATTCGATCGATGTTAGGCAAAGGGAAAGAATCATTTGGGTATGATTTATTTAGGTCTTTATAATCCACACACATCCTTAGTTTATTTCCTTTGTTAGGTACTACCACTACGTTAGCTAACCAATCTGGGTATTTGACTTCTCGGATGGATCCTATTTTTAGAAGTTTGGATACCTCCTCCTTGATGAACGCATGTTTGATCTTGGATTGTGGTCTCCTCTTCGGCTTAACCAGATCGAACTTCGGGTCCAAACTCAGCTTGTGAGTGGTTACCTCCGGTGGGATCCCTGTCATGTCAAGATGGGTCCAAGCGAAACAATCAGCGTTAGCTTTAAGAAAATGAATAAGTTTTTTTCCTGAGCTTGGGGGTTAACCTCGTGCCCAGGTATACCTTTCGATCCGGTAGGTGTTCGATTAATATGACTTGCTCCACCTCTTCAACCTTTGATTTGGTGGCTTCAGTTTCATCAGGAGCTATGAATGATCTCGGGATACCGTAATCATCATCCTCATCTGCCCCTCGTACTTCCTATTTCTTCGATTCGGTTGAGGCCGGTATCAGTGATTTATATTTAATCTCTTCCTTTTTGGTCGGTTCCGTGTTCCTTGATGTCGAGACCGCAGGCACTAGGACCTCATCGACAACAAATATCTCTCTTGCGGCCGGCTGTTCCCCGTAGACTGTTTTGATTCCTGGTCTCATCCAAGTCACACCTCTATTCGAAGTTATGAAACGGTCGATGCAATAGTAATACCCAAGAAGGAGTCGGGGTCGATTTTCCACAGGGAGCTATGAATAGGACTAGGAGTATATATTGTAGTGTATGAGCTTGAATTATCTCAATTTACACTTTCACAAATTTTGGTTGTTTCTATGTCTAGATTAAACTAAGATTGCAAGATTAAGAAATGAAATTAAGAAATTATTTTTGTTATTTTTCAAGTTTTGTAAAAAGCCTAGGGCTGTGACCATCACCTAGGTGTTTGCCTAATGGGATATAAACCTTAATGCTTGTTTTGTTAGTCGGGGTGTATTATAGCTATCAACACTCAATTACCCGCTCAATACCTCTCAATCAAAGAGTGACTTTGCCCAATTTGGCTTTCTCAAGTCTAAATGGGTGTTGCACAAAACGGTTGATAAAAGCTCAAGTCGGATTATTACTATCTCTAGGTTGAACCTTTTAATTGAGATTATCAATCTCTTGATTTACCCAATTTCTTGTTAGCCAAGTTTTCCTAGACTAAGTCTCTTTTTCTCCAGTAGAGACTAAGTCAAATAGGCATGAACTAATATTTGCAACCATTAATTCCACAAAATTAAAGCATTAACAAGGCTAAATAATAAATACCCAACCATAAACAAGTACTAAATCAAACACCCATGAGGTTTACACACTAGGGTTGAGTCACAACCCTAGTAAAAATCTAGCTACTCATGCTTGAAATTAAAGAAATAGAAGAAGAGATGATAATTAAACTCATATTGCAAAATCAAAATGATAAAATCTATGTTAAAATAACCCAAAATATGAAAAACTACTAAAAGAAGTAAAGAGAAACGGCTACTGTAGCTCCTAATGTCAAAAAGTTACCTAAAAATATGAAACTCGTCTATTTATACAGGGGTGGAAATTTCGGACAAAAATGCCCTTCGGAGGTTCTGCGGCCGCACAATTCCATGTGTGGTTCGCACTTTTCTTCGGCTTGACAGGATTGGAAATCTGCGGCCGCATAATTCTGGACTACGGCCGCACTGCACTCTTTCTGTGGTCTGCAGATTTGTAACTGCGGCCGCATAGCTCTTCTTATGCTGTCGCATAATAATTATGCGGTCCGCACTCTTGATGGTCTTCAAATGCAAACTCTCTGAACTTTGCTCCTAACCCAGCTTCTGCGGCCGCACAATTCATGTGCGGACCACACTTTGCAACTTTTTCTGCTGGCCTTTCCTTCATACTCTGCGGTCGCAGATGATATTCTGCGGACCGCACTTCCGAGCTTTTGTGCCTTTTGTATCCTTGAGTTCAGATTACTCCTTCTTGAGTTGGATTTCATCCCAGGAGTTAACTTTCCAATATTCCTGCAATTAAGCACATTTCATCTATTTTCGGGAACACAATTTAAAGCTTTTAGACTAAAGCAAAAGCTAAAAGGCGCTAATAAGTAGTCAAAATTCTCACTTATCAACTCCCCCAAACTTAAGTCTTTGCTTGTCCTCAAGCAAACAAAATAGTTCCCATCTCCAAAAGTTTAAGGACATTATAGCCAGCCACGGGTGAATCATTCACACCACACTTGGGACCAACAATTACCCACACCACTCATGCATTATTGACAAGGCAATAAGTTAAACATTTGTGCACATATAGCTATAATGTGACATTCGAGCATCAAGTGTTGTTTTATCTCATCAGGGACTTTCGCTCTATTTTGTAGGTCATGGTGGATCCCAAACTCTTCCTCTTCTACTCTGCATTTGCCAAGCTCACTTAAGAATTTAGCACTCAATTCAATTTTACAAAAGGTTCACTCTTCTCTCTCAAGAGAATGTCACAAGTACGACTTCCAGTACCATAAGCTTGCCCCTCATGTAGATCACCACTAATGTAAGTTCACTTGACTTGAAATCACGTAGGGCTTTTTCGGAATGTAATGAAGGCTTTTGGACTAAGGTTGGATATGTTATGATAAAACACGTTCATCTTTTCTTAAGCACTCCATTTTCTTTTCTCGGCTCATGCTTTGCCAACTCTTTGAGGCATTTTCTTTTCCTTAGGAAAACTAGAGAGACTTAACATCGCTCTTTCTTGGTTATGATATTCATTTTCTCCTTCTTTGACTTCTCCATGCTTTGTATCATTACTTTTCTTTGAATCCCTTCAACTCTTCAACTTATCCACTTTCTTTTTGCAATTTTCTTGTTGTTCGCCTTTCCTTCTCTTCATTTTTTTTTCTCTTTTTGTGTCTTGATACCTTTTCAAATTTCTTTATCTCTCACCCAAACTTGAATTTTTAGCCAATTATTTCACAGGAGTGTTAAGGAAAGCTCAGGTTCCAAGAGAGGGTCACAACAAAACGGGTAAAGGCTTGTAACATGGTTATCAAGTGAAAAAGGTTTTAGGCTCAAATGGGTTGACTAGGGATAACAACATTGGTGGGCAATGGAAAATTTCAGGCGGGTCAAGGAGAGCCTACAATCACTTCTCAAGCCATGCAAAACTTAAATTGTTGCCTAGAAACAAATTCGGGGAAAGTTCTAGATCTTCCGCACAAGTACTCAGACTAACAACAAAGCATCTCACCCCTCACTCAACTAGATTGTTAAAGAGGATAGAGTCGAGGGCCCATAATGACCACTTTCAAGATTGTAGATCACTATGGTCCAAGTAGACTACTCGATGGTATCAAAGTTAACACAAGAGTCACAAAGTTACTACTAGAGCTATTTCCTATTAAAAATTCTTGTCTCTAACCAAAAGCACATAGTGAAATGTGTTGGTGCCAAATGAAGCATGTTTGACTCTTCGAGTTTGACTCAATCAGGTCTTGTTATTCATTATTACTATTATTACTACCTAGACACCAAAGACAGACTCAATCCCTTAAGAAGGTTGTCACGCTATCCATCATTGGGAAGAGTCACCCGATTCACACAAAAACTACTTAGAAAGAACCGTGGCATTAAGAAAACCAAAGGCTTATTGTCCACTAAAACATAAAATAAAACTACTAAATCAAAGAAGAAACTATTAAATTAAAAAGAAGCTACTAAATTAAACATTAACTAATAAGAAAACAGAATAAAGAAGCTACAAAGCAAACTACTGAAAGCGTAATGAATATACATAATGAGAGAGGAAAAAAGAGAATATATACATCATGAGAGAGAGAGAAAATATATACAGAATAAGGAGAAAGAAGACAATACTGTCAGTTATTACAAATCAAATCTCTAGAATCATCAAAATAGCTCAAATAAACTCCACCCCCACCCCTCCGAATAAAAATGAGCATTGTCCCCAATGCTTAACAAAATAAGAGTAAGGAAGGGTAAGAGTGAAGAGGACTCCCTATATGGTCTTGGACATCTCTGTGTCCATAGCAGCGTCACCGCCCTCAGTCTCCTCTAACGGGATCTCATCATCCTCGTCTCTGGGAGTAACTGGGTTGGTGAACATCTGGCGCACCGCCTCAGCAGTGTCGGTAGCCAGGTCTGGCTCCTCAGACTGGCCAGCTGGTGCCACCAGAGTTGATGGTGCTGCTGGGTCTGCTGGATCTGGCTCCATCAACATGTCAAATGGAANCGAGTTTGACTCAATCAGGTCTTGTTATTCATTATTACTATTATTACTACCTAGACACCAAAGACAGACTCAATCCCTTAAGAAGGTTGTCACGCTATCCATCATTGGGAAGAGTCACCCGGTTCACACAAAAACTACTTAGAAAGAACCGTGGCATTAAGAAAACCAAAGGCTTATTGTCCACT
>AWOL01S0270417.1:1896-15399 GCA_000715115.1 Nicotiana otophora
TTGTGGTCTCTCCATCTCAAAATGTTTATTAATGCAACTAATAATCACCTTTTGTGGTCTTTAAATTGAATTTCCCAGTATTTGATTATAAGTGCATTAATGGATACTAAAATGCATTAATGCAACTAATAATCAAATAACTCCAAATACTGGGAAATTCAAATCAATAAACATGACCCTGCGCATAATTTGATGTTTAAAGAAAAAATATTCCATCTCATTCCCAACTTTTTAAATCCTTTTATGTTTGTTTATTTCCTTTCTAGAAACAAGATCAAGGCAAAATATATTGGTGCTTTATATTTCAATACCACACAAGAGGGGTGATTTGAATTTTCGCGTGCACTGATTTATCGAAGGACCTGATTCTTCTATGAGTTTCTTAACTACGGTAGCAGAATCAATAAAGCAGAAAGTAAAGAACATAAAGATCTTCATGTGAAAAACATTCAGCTCAAAAAGATGAAAAAACCTCGACCTACTTCCTAGTAGGATTTTTCCCAAGGTTTTCACCAAACTCTTAGCCAAAACAAAGTGTACAAAACTCTTGCAAATCTAAAGATTAAACTCTAAGGGGTTGTTTGGTAGGAGGTATAAGAATAGTGCTGAATAGAGTGTATTAGTAATGTTGGTATTAGTAATGACGACGTTAGTTATGCTGAGATTATTTTTTATCCATTGTTTGATTGGGTGTATTAAAGCATTGCAAAAAATTTTAAAAATTGAATATTTACAAAAGTACCCTCCACAATTTTCAACTTTAGATATAACAATTAACTACATAGATAATAGAATAAGAAATTCTTTCAACATTGAGAGGTAACATCTACCTCAAGCAAAAGGCTGAGGCTCTTTTAAGTATCCATTAACCTAAATGGATCAGTACAAAAATAATAATGCAAAAAGTAAAATAGTACTATCAAAGTATCAAGCTATAACAAATTTGGCTGCATTCACCTGTGTTATTCCATGGCCAAAGCGTACAGAGAGAAGTCTGCTTGCTAATAATATGGGGGAAAGTATTTGAGATGGGTTTTTAGGGATTTGAGGGGGGCAATTATGTCTTTAATCATGTTTATGAAAGTATTAAAAACCCTTGCATTACTAATGTCATGGTTTTCTATGTATTCCTTATACATAAGATAATACCAAGTATAATATATTACTAATACAAGTAATACTTATACACAGGTTGAAAACATGTACCAAACAATGTATTAGTAATGCATAGAGCTAATGCTTGTATTATTTTTTCTAATACCTCCTACCAAACGACCCCTAATCCATGTAGCAATGCCATGGGCTGTTGCGACTATTTCAAGTTAACTCTTACTTGAATAACACAACTCAAGTACCTAGTACAAATGCTTCTAAAGCAAGCTGAATGTACAACTCAAAAGCTCCTACTATACTTAAACTAGAATTAAAGATAGATGCATAAAACTCTTCATGAAACTGGTTCTTCAATCGGGTGCGTGTAGCTTTAGGGTCATACTTTTAAGTCTCATATGAATTGTTCACAAAATGCCTTGTTATTTGCTCTCAATTCTTGCTTTCACTTCTATATGTGTGTGATTGCCTGTAAAAGAGAACAACATTGACATTTATAGAGTTAGTAAATATAGAAACTATAAATCTATTGCTTTAATTTACTATTCCTTGGTAGAAGAGTTTTAGTTAACTTCAACTTCTAACTCTTTCCTTATTTTGGATTAGTTCTCTTCAAGTTAAGAGTCATGCTCCTTACTATCAAATATGCAATCTTTTCATTCACGTATTATCAGAAATAATCACTTATGCTTATCCCTTGCACATGTATGCCTTTTGCTTGTTTCTGATGTTGACCTGTGTACCGTATCCATGGACCTGGTTCATGCATGTGTTCCTTTGTCAAATTATCAAAACCTATACTGCTTAGGTCAACATACGCATACACGCAAAAAAAAAATTGTATGTACATTTATCTAATTTGAAATTCTTATATAAACAACAAAACAAACCATGAGTTAGCATTGGATACTAATGATTATTTTCTTAAGCACAACGACATGATGTTATATATAAGGAATATTTACTTTTAGTTCTTAAATGGTGCGCGAAAAATGTCAGAATAATGAATACTTAAGTTCAATTTCTATTTAACCTATTTCCTAGACATTTGTCAAGAGCAGTAATGTAGCATGTTAACTCCACAAAAAGAGTGATCAAATATGAATGGACAAGAAGTTGATACAAACAGGTGGATACTGGATGGAATTTTCTACAAATTAGGAGGGAAATTCAGATAAGGCTTAGCTCTCTTTTATACGCAATGTTAATTTGCATTTTCTCTTCAAACAATCATCTCCATGCTCCAATTTAGACGAGACTATATACTTTTTTTCTGAATTAAGAAACTATTTGTATCTCAATCTCTTCCTCTCTTATTATATGTTATCCGGTATTGGAGCCTGACTAAATTCGGGATATATGTATTGGAGGCTGAGTAAATTAAATTTGGATTCGTGTCGAAAAATCTTATGTTGGGAGGTAAAGAGTTGCATAAATTAGGGCGACTTCATACTCAAGAATCGAATCTAAGACCTCTTAATAAGAAAGAAGAAGTATCTACCACTCCACCACAACCATTCATGTGTTGAATTGCTGAATTATTGGTTTAATATAATGGCCAACCAGACAAGGAATGACCAGGAGGTAAATGAGATGTTTGACACATACTACTTGAGATTCATTTGACAGAGTAAAAAAATATAAAAGTGAAATACATATTTAGAATTTCTTTTGGTTGTCACTGAGTAGTGCATGAGCAGGAAGAAAAGGGTAGAAGGAAAAATGGGAAACAACCCCACAGCTCCTTGATATTATTATTATTATTCGATTTTGAGGGCCATAGTCATCTTTTTTATCATAAAGTACCTCCCATTTGTTGCCCTTTTGTCTTTTGCCTTCATTCCTTCTCCATCACTAAATGCTCTTTGCCTCCTCATTTCAGTTTTGTTCACAACTTTTGCTATAGGATTTGCAGATTAGGGCAAAAGCTCCCTTCTCCAATTAGGGTTTCACCTCTGAGGGTTTCATCACTAGTGGTAATTTAAAGAACCTGTGAAGTACTTTCTCTTTGTTTATTTGTAACCAGTTTTCTGAGAGAGCTCTCACAAAGATTATAAATAAAAAAAAGGTACTTCCCTTTTCATTATTCTCATCAGAAAAACATAGATCACAACAAACAGGTAAAGTCATGACGTTTTCTTGTGATCTCTTATCTTTTTTTTAGATAAATTGTTTTCTGTTGTGCGACTTGCCACTCTTTTGGGAAAGGTGTTAAGATAAAGTCCACCAAATATTTGCTATATAACTATATGTCATAGTTGTCGATCTAGGGTTTCCCGGTTTTTTATTTATATTCTGAAAATGTATTTCAAAAACGGTAGATTTCATCATGTTTATATTCAGATCAGATCTTGTATTTTAACAGAATTTATATTCAGAAGGATATCTCACTACATCCAACTGAACTCAACAAATTAAATTATTCTAATGGCTGTGCGATAGCTGGATGATAATAGATAAGACAAATTGTTGAAACTAAATTGAACAAACCATGCATAGTTCCTTTTAGCCGTTAAAAGGAAAGAAAAAAAGGAACTAGTTTAGGGGAGAGAACAGAATAAGAAAAATAATTAGCTAACTTAGCACTATATAGAATACCATAAACAAATTCATTTAGACATTGTACATGTACTATCGAACTCTCTACCACACATGCAGGCATGATAATAGACTCTATGTGATTTCCTCTTGATAGAAGGCTTTATCTAAGTTATTTGCTCCTCTCTTTCTTAATCTTAGGTGTGCTAAGATTCGTTGATGGTTATTCAAGACATAATTAAAAGTTTCAAGAAAATCCGAAATTGGAGAAAATGAAATTAGGCTAGAAATAGTTAAGGAAAAGTTGTGAGTATATATATATATATTGTAGCTTATAGGAACGAGTAGAATAGTTAAATACTCCATATAGCTTAATTAAAGATGCATATAGAGAACAATTGAAAGACGGTATTTACTTGATCATGTTAACTTGGTGCAGCTAGGCTAGCTAGAGAAGAAATATATATATATGGCTTCATCCAGCTGCTACAATTCCCCATGTGCTGCCTGCAAATTCCTAAGGAGAAAATGTCTGCCTGGTTGCATCTTTGCACCTTATTTCCCACCTGAGGAGCCACAGAAATTTGCCAATGTCCACAAAATCTTCGGGGCCAGCAATGTGACCAAGCTTCTGAACGAGCTCCTCCCTCACCAGAGGGAGGACGCCGTCAACACTTTGGCCTATGAGGCCGAGGCAAGAGTCAGGGATCCCGTTTATGGGTGTGTTGGCGCAATCACTTTCCTCCAACGGCAAGTCGAGCGCCTCCAGAAGGAGCTCGACGCTGCCAACGCGGATTTAATTCGCTATGCTTCTTGCAACGATGTTTCAGTGCCGTTGGTTGGACCCCAAAGGGAGTATGAATTGGGAGGTTTTCATCAAACACATAATTTTCCTTTCCCTTATCCTCCCCCATGGAATGATCAAAGCCCTTCTGGAGGCCATGGAAGAGGAGGAAATTAATATTTGAGCCTAATTTATAGAGGTTCAGGTTTCTTGAATCATTTCCTTTAATTTCTACTACTTTTTTTTGGACCTCTTTTAAAAAAGGGCGTGCTTTGTAAATACTAGTGCTATGGTTGCTAGCTAGCCCTCCTCACATGCAGTTTCCTAGCTAGACTGAGTAACTATGGCTTAAATTTGGGGAGTTTAGACTTTTAGTAGATGTGCTGCTTAAAAAGAACTCTTCCTCTAAGTATTTTATGTATCATATTCAGAGACGACCTAAATGTGGCATGGCAAGTCTATGGTTGCTACATTTTCTGTGCTATTATTGAGAGTACTCTAGAAAAATGTCCATGTGAACTGTCCTATTTATGGTTGATTAATAGTAGTAGTAATAAATTATTTTATGTCATTGTAAAAGGAGATTCGATCTCCAGCATCATGTGTGATCTGTAGGTAAGTCCTCTCTGTATGTATACATATTAGATCATGCATGCATATATATATATATATGGACCACTTCTCTTTACCTAATACGCTGCAAAGCTGCTAAGGCGCTAGCTCCTTATGCGAATTCTAGTTGAAAGACACCTATCCAAAGGGGGCTAAAACAAGCAGTCTAGCTGCTACAGTTTCTTTGTTTAATAAATGCAACTTTGATGAGTATGCGTACGGAAATGACTCTTTTTTTTCGGTGAACCAAAAGGGTATGGGGACCAGCAGTCTAGCTGCTACATCAAAATTTTGCTGGAAATTTTTTCACTTAGGTTATTTTCCAGCATTTATATGGGGAGGATTTTATTCGGATTATAAGTTTAATTTGCGTTGACGGTATAAAATATTATTGACGCACATAAAGACAACTTTCTTGTTCTTTCCCACTTAGCTCTTTGCTCGTAATTACATACGTACATGTTATTTCCCCAAAGATACATTTTAGTCCTCCCTTTCGTCCACAATAAGTGATTTTTTTACTTATTTTTGTGGTCCAAAATATCTGATTTTTTCAGATTTTAAGAATGAATTAATTTTTTTTTCCTACATTATCCTTGGAGTAAATAGTGTTGGAGTATGTGTTAGGAGTATTTATGTGAAGAGATAGTAAAGGTTAACATGGTCAATTTCATTGTTAATTAATGTTAAAAGATGAATTTCTTAATCTCTATGAAAGCAGTCAAAAAATCACTTATTGTGGAGGGAGTATACTACATTCAACATATTTGGTAAGTGCTGGACACTTGGAAATCCGAATAGGCAGGGGCGGATCTAGAGTGTCCTGAGCAGGTTCGGCCGAACCCAATAGCTTTGGTTCGAACCTTGTATTTGTCTTAAAAAATTCATTGAATATATATAGATTATTAATTTAGAACCCAGTAGCTTAAAACGACTAGAATTCCGAACCCATAAACTTGAAATCCTGACTCCGCCTCTGCGTATAGGCCTTATACTGTAGGGTCGATCATTTTCGGTTCTTCCACCTCTGGAAAGATCATACTCACCGATATATCCTTTTTCCCGAACAAAACATCCTACTTTTAGCATAACGAAACCTATTGCACATACTTATGCAATATTAGGGCTGGGATTATATTGCGAGTGCATTACAAGTGAATTAAAGACATTATCTTCATAAGGAGGACAATAATAGCAGTATGCATGGTATTGATGTTTACCTGTAAAACGGTACAGTTGAATTTACACGTAGTTTCTAGACAAGTGAACTAATTTGATCGTGAAATAATGTAATAATTGAAGAAATGTAAAATACTTAGCCTTAAAATATAGATGAAAACAGCAGAGATAACAGTTTCGGGAACAAGGTATCCGGGCATAGCAATAATGAGATCAAAAAGCGAAAAAATAAGATTGTATTAAGCTTTATATAGAATATAGTGTAAGTTTAGCCAAACAATTCCTCCCCTTACAATGATAACTGGGTTCACTATTTATAGTTATGTCTAAGAAAGGAGGTCCTAGGATCGTGCCCTCCTTTAATGTCAATTGTGAGGGTCATTGATGAAGATGTAAGGGTGAACATAAATGCCAAATTCTCTCTAACGGGTCATCGCTCTTAATGCTACAGAATATTCCTTATTAAATGCTACCGGGTACAAAGCATTTAATATACATTTATGAACGTTATCCCTTCCGGTGATAAGCGGAATGGTTGCATTCGGTCTTCGGCCATCCCCGTCTTGGGTTCCAGATGTCTTTCCTTTAGAAAACCATGTATCATATTATATTTCACCCTTTACAGATAGTCCTCGTGCTTTCCGGTGATATAACTTTGTGTTACCTGAAAATTAGTAGAAATACTCTTTTGGCGGGAGTTACTATAACTCCCTTTGAAGGCTTCTGACAGTTGATTAGACGCACGTCTCTCCGCATTTAATGCCCCGAACATGAGTCGTCCCACAATTCAGCACAGTTTTTGACGATTACCAAGGTAATCATGGCCATAAATTTAGCCGCCAAAATTTTATTTATACACAGCATTCTTTTCCTTTACACTTCATAATTTCTAGAGCTTCTGATTTGCATCTTTGTTCTCCATCCTTCATCTAATTCTCTTCAAACAAAAACCTTTTCCTTCTTCTTATTCAATGGCTTCTTCCTCCAAGCGTGTCGGTTCTTCAAAGAACAAGAACAAAGCCGAGGACTCTGCCCCTCCAACGGTGGGTTCCATCATCCCAAGAAGACTCAGTACTACAAAGGACTTTGAAGAGGAATTTCCTACTGTTAACCTTCGTACATGGTTGTTAGTAGGAACCCTTCTTCCATTCGTCCTTCCAGTATTCCTGTTGTGAAGAAAGACTGTCGCTGCCATGAGTTGGATATCATTGCTCCTGATCTATCGAAGCGAGTGACCCTTCCTAAGGAAGGTTTTATGTACTTTTACATGTATCCCTTTACTTTGGGTGTGTTTTCTTTGAGTGGAGAGCTTGATTTCATGATTGGGAGTTTTGCCATCGCTACCAGGTGTGTTTGGCACAAGTACGTCCCTTAGTGTGGAGGACGGTCTCCTGCCTTCGACGCTTGTGCCAGGAGACTGGAGAAGGGATAACATTAGCTCGTATGATGAATCTCTACTTTTCCAAAATTTTCCGTGGGGGTATGATAAACCTCTACAAACGTGGTCATCATGCTTTGTTGACTATCATGGATTATGATAACGATCGTGGGTGGACGGAATGGTTCATTGTAGTTGCCACCAATAATATCATTCCGACAACGGCTTCATCCTTTCCAGCCGCTTGGAACCGTACTCGTAAGATCTTTATTTAATATATTTTCTTTCACTAAATATTCTTCTATGGTTGTATCGACTCTTCACCCTTCGTATGTTTCAGCAACTAATCCCACCGATGGTGGAAGTCTTGGACTGGTAGGTTTAGAAGATCTTGGACGTCACGATGCCCTAACTCATTTGTGAAAAGAACTGGCCCTTAAATACGGGTGGAAGGCCAAAAACCATAGTAATTTTAACTTACCTTGCTTCCATTTTTTTATATATGGAGAACTTGGTTGAACCTTTCTCACTTGTTCATGAAATTAGGTCTACCTGCGGGCTCTGTTGCTGTCCCCGGGGAGGACGTTTGGCTGATCCTGCTGATGCAGCGAGGCTGCTTCAGGAGGTACTTACTCGAACAGGTATCTCTAGGCCTATTTCGGGTGCAAACACTTCTTTACGGAGTCCCCGACCGGAGGATAAACAATCTAAGAGAAGACGTTCCTCCGCGATCGGGAAAAATAATAAGAGGGCAAAGACTGATGCCCCCGAATCATCTCTGGTGGCGATGGTGACTGGTCCTCCTTCCGGGCCGGTCATATACACCATGATGATTGATGATGATGAAAAAGCTAGTGATGAGGGAGCTTTGCAATATAAAAGACAACGATCTTCATCATCTCAACAGGATGCTCGACCTGCTGAGAGAGTTACACCAATCGAGGACGATGCCTCGACACTTTGGGGAGAGTTTGATTTGGTAGATAATGTCAACTCCCATTTTCGAGCCCCAATTGTTGTGTCCGGTACTGCGGGGCTGAGTACTGGGTCCTTGCGGTCTTTGGTTGGCGAACATCCAATAACTAGCATTACATTTGACACAACTGCTTCTCACTCTTCAACTCCATCAGCTTCATCTCCATCTTCACTAATACCAACAACTGCTACATCACTTCCATCTTCATCCACTCTTCCACCTACAAATGCTACATCACCTTCATCGGCCGCACCTGACCATGAAGAAGGTGTTCCTCTTCCACAATCCCCAGTACATGGGAATTTGGGGCAAAACTATGCTGCCCTTTCTAAAGATCCAAAAAGGAGGAGGAACATTACTCTTTCGGTCTCTACCGGATGCAACTTGATATCCCGGTCGGTGGAGCTTGCTAATTATCTGAAGCATTTGGCTTCAGAGAATGACTGGGAAAAGATTTAGGCACTCTCGGGAGAGTGTTTGTTGAACAACGCCATGCACAAACTTGCTGAAACTTCACCTGGGTACCCAAACCTTGCTGAAACATCTTCCAAAAATTAGCCGTGAACTGTGCCCCTCGATATGAGATAATAGAAACTGGAGTGCCATGTAACCTGACTATTTCCTTGATGTACAACTGGACATACTGTTCTGCTATGTCGGTAGCCTTAACAGGTAAGAAGTGTGCTGATTTCGTGAGTCGATCCACAATCACCCAAATTGAGTCGAACCACCCCTATTTTGCACAACCACCCCTCCTTCATTTTCCCCAAGACGAACTCCCAAACTAGCCAACCGATGAACCTCTTTGGCCAACGGCCTTTGAGATGCCTCCAAGTGAGCCAAACTACCCATAGATTTCTGGCTAAGAGCATGTGCCACAACATTAGCCTTCCCTAGATGATATAAAATATCTATGTCGTAATCCTTAAGTAACTCAAGCCATCTCCTCCACCTCAGATTCAATTCCTTTTGTTTGAAAATGTATTACAGGCTCTTATGGTCTGTGAATATATCTACATGGACCCCATACAGATAATGACACCAAATCTTCAATGCAAATACCAACTTCACAAGCTCTAAGTCATGTGTTAGATAGTTCTTTTCATGATTCTTGAGTTGCCTAGAAGCATAAGCTATGACCTTGCCATGTTGCATTAATACACACCCAAAACCGATCCTTGAAGTATCGCAATATACTACAAATCCATTTGTACCCTCTGGTAGAGTCAACACCGGTGTCGTAGTTAATCTTAATTTCAACTCTTGGAAGCTCCTTTCACAAGCATCTGACCATTGGAACTTAACCGCCTTCTGTGTCAATTTAGTCAACGGAGAGGCAAGTGTAGAGAACCCCTCCACAAACTTTCTGTAATATCTAGCTAAGCCCAAGAAACTGTGAATCTCTGTTGGAGTTGTAGGTCTAGGACAATTCTTCACAACTGCAATCTTTTGAGGATCAACCTCAATTCCTTCTCTGGAGACAACATGACCCAAGAACGTGACATATTCTAGCCAAAATTCACATTTCGAAAACTTTGCATATAACTTGTGCTGATACAGGGCCTGCAAAACTGCCCTGAGATGATCGACATGGTCCTCCCATCTCCGCGAATAAACAAGAATATCATCAATAAATACTATTACGAAGGAGTCAAGGAAAGGTTTGAAGACCCAATTCATGAGATCCATGAAAGTTGCGGGGGCATTTGTCAGCCCAAAAGACATTACCAGAAATTCAAAGTGCCTATACCGGATCCTGAAAGTTGTTCTCTGAATATCCTGCTCCCTGATCTTCAACTGGTGATACCCGGATCTTAAATCGATTTTGGAGAAGTACTTAGCACCCTGCAATTGATCAAACAAGTCATTTATCCTTGGCAGTGGGTACTTATTTTTCATATTAACCTTGTTGAGTTGCCGATAGTCAATACACATTCTTAGCGACCCATCCTTCTTTCATACAAATAGAACTGGTGCGCCCTAAGGCGACACACTCGGCCGGATGAAACCCTTCTCTAATAAATCTTTCAATTGTTATTTTAGCTCCTTCAACTAGTGTCATTCTGTAGGATGGAATAGATATAGGTTGAGTGTCTGGCATCACATCAATCTCAAAATCAATCTATCTATCTGGTGGGATCCTAGGGAGCTCATCCGGAAAGACCTTCGAAAATTCATTCACAACCGGTACGGACTCAAGTGTAGGTGCCTCCACATCGGTGTCCGTAAATCGGACCAAATAGTAAATACACCCCTAGTTACTCATCCTCATGGACTTAAGGTAAGAAATAAACTTACCCTTAGGCACCACATCCACCCCTTCCATTCAATCACTGACTCATTTGGAAATTCAAATCTAACGGTTCTGGTTCGACAATCAAGCTTAGCGAAACATGAATAAAGCCAATCCATCCCCATTATTATATCAAAATCAACCATCCCTAATTCAATGAGATCGGCCAAGTGTCCCGACTACGTACCGTGATAACACAATCCCTATACACCCGCGCGGCCACAACAGACTCACCAACTGGAGTAGATACAGAGAACGGCTCATGGAGTTGTTCTGGTTCTATCCCAAATTCCATAGCAATATAGGGAGTGACATATGACAAAGTGGAATCGGGGTCAATAAGAGTATACACATCATGATATTGGACAGTCAATATACCTGTGACAACATCTGGAGAAGCCTCTGAACTCTGGCGACCCCCCAAAGTATAAAAACGGTTAGGTCCTCCCAAACTCTGTGCGCCACCCCTAGCTGCACCACACCCTACGGTTGCTGGGGTGCCTTGAGCTGGAGGAGGTGTTGCAGATGTAGTAGCTGCAGAACAAGCTGGCTGAGCTGCACCCCTGCCCATGCTCTGGTAAGACGAACGACAATCCATTTGAATGTGACCCCTCATTCCACACCCGTAGCATATGGGTCGGTCCATGTAGCAGATCCCAAAGTGTATATTCCCGAACCTAGGCCATGGGGGCAAATCTCCCACCAGACCGACCCTGCTGGTAGGATCCCATGTTGCCCTGGTTGGGCCTAAAACGGTTCCCCTACTGCAGACTGGGCCTCGATGGCGGTGCGCTGACTGAATACTGAGCAAAAGACTAGGATGGCCCTGATGACCCTCCCCTAAATGCTGACCTACCACTACCACCACCAGAAGAACCACTAAAGTTGCCCGCGGACAGGGCCTTGTTGCTGCTCTCACATTCCATTCTATTCTTCAATTTGCGGGTCTCTATGGCTTAAGCAAATGCCACCACCTTACCATAGTTCATGTCAGAATTTAAGGTGCAGGAACTTGTGTGGTCTGCTCAGGTGTAGTGGAATCAGGCAGTATAGTAGTCGGGGGAATATTCTCACCCCCATCATCAAGTAAAGGATCAACTGCCACTCCTGGGTGGCATCGGATCCTTGGCCAGTTCTTGCTTTCTTCCTAGGCGCCATATACTGAAAATTAGAGCAATGCACGAGTTAAAGGAGGAACAATCTTACAATCAGCTTTATCGCACGATCTAGAACATCCAGGAAGGGTATTATTCCTAAATGCCCAAGTAGCCTCCTAATTATAGAAGTGGTCGACAAGACACCGATAAGAAGGACTCTACTAGACACAGCTCAGAGACATCCTGGGACACTTTAAAACCTTAGACTCTGATACCATGTTTGTCATGCCCCGACCTCGGGGAGCGCAATCGGCGCTCAATAGAGTTACCTCGGTCGAGCAAGCCTGTACAGTGCCGTCTACCCAACTCACCCAAGAATAAAGAGAAGAATACATTTCGTTAATTAGACCGTAAGAGGTCATGTGAATAACACCAGTTCATTTCCATTAGTTACGAGATTAATAAGTCTCTGAAATAGTACATTGTACAATCATAGTTAAAGTGGAACAGATGATAGGATTACAACATTTTTAGTTAACCTTCCCAAAAACAGGTACAACCCACACTATGTCTACGGAGCCTCTAACAGGAACAAAAGAATACTGTGATAGTGCCGGCAACAAGGCCCCGGCTATACCTCAAAATGCTATGTACAAAGGATAGGAAATATAGGACCCCAAAATGAAGAGGGGCTCACCAAGTCAGCTGAGGAGGGTGTGTGCTGCTATCACTGATCAATACCATCTGCTATGGAACCACCTGCATCCATTAAAGATGTAATGCCCCCAAAAAAAGGAACGTTAGTACATAGGGAATAGTACTAGTATATAAAACTAAGCACGCTCTCAATAGAACGAATAACAGTAAACAGAGAAGGAAACAGGACATCAATAAGAGGATCAAATAGTAACAAGGTGCCAGTGCCAAGTTAGGGACAAGTAAATTTAAGTATTTTAAGTTGGGAGATCTTTAGCACCAATACACCATCATGTTTTAGCACGGAGTCCGATCTCAGCCCCACCGGCTAAGCCGTCTTACCCCGAGACATACACTCACAATACCACCATGTGCGCGGCATGGCGTCCGATCTCAGCCCGACTGGCTAAGCCGTCTCACCACAATATCGTGTGGGTCGACATCAAATCATATCTTGCTAGCAGTAATCTCATCCCATTTAAGGGGAAACAGCTCAACACATCAATCACATCCTATATAAGGGGAATCTTATCACATTTTCACGGGGATTTACCCTTCAATCACTCCTACACCGGCACGTGTAGTTTCGAGGTTAGGTTATTTCAACATACCCTTCATCGGTGGCTAAACGATACTCCCAAGGCATTTATTATAAAAAGGATTTACCACTCATTTCACATTCTTTTACATGGCATTCATTTTGTTGACACCATTGGCCATAACGCAATATTATTTTTGGCCGTATTTCATAATTCATGCTCACTAATTCGCTTTCAGACATCAACATGGATAATCAACAACAAGGCTTTTCCATTTAAGACTTTAAACACATACTTGAGC
>AWOL01S0270510.1:3660-14417 GCA_000715115.1 Nicotiana otophora
TTTTTTTCTTTTTCGACCAAACAACAAGAATTTCACCTGATTCCCATATTTTCGTGTGTTATAGCGCACGCCTTCCCAGTGGGCAGGGGCCCCCGACCCGAATCGACAAAATTTTTTCCGGGCCATCAAATATGACCTATGGAACCATAGTCACTGCCCGGCCATGGCCGCTCCTCGTGTTTAATATTTTCGGCCAAAAAACTAGAATTCCGCAACATTCCCATATTTTCATGTGTTATAGACCATGCCTTCCGAGTGGGCTCGGGCCCCTCGGAACCCCGATCGCCTAAAATTTTCTTGGGCCATCGAATACGACCTAAGGAACCATAGTCACTGATCCACCATGACCGTTCCGCATTTTATTTTTGTATTTTATGGCCAGAAAACAAGAATTCCGCCTAATTCCCATATTTTCATGTGCTATAGCACACGCCTTGCGAGTGGGCCCGGGCTCACTGCACTCGGATCGCCTAAACTTTTTCCGAGCCATCAAATATGACCTAAGGAACCATAGTCACTTCCCATCCATGATCGTTCCTCATTTGTTTGCGTTTTACAACAAAACAACAAGAATTCCGCACGATTCCTATATTTTTGTGTGATATAGCCCACGCCTTCCGAGTGGGCCCGGGCCCCCCTGACCCCGATCGCCTAAAAATTTTCCAGGCCATGAAATACGACCTAAGGAACCATAGTTACTGCTCCGACATGATCGTTCCTCATTTTTTTGAGTTTTACGGCCAAAAAACTAGAATTCCTCCAGATTACCATATTTTCGTGTGCTATAGCCCACCACTTCCCAGTGGGCCCTGCTAAACCCGGATAGCCTAATATTTTTCCAGTCCATCAAGTATGACCTAAGGAACCATAGTCACCACCCAGCCATGATCGTTCCACATTTGTTTGCATTTTACAACCAAACAACTAAAATTTCGCCCGATTCCCATATTTTTGTGTGCTATAGCCCACGCCTTCCGAGTGGGCCCGGGCCCCCCAGACCCCCGATCGCCTAAAAATTTTCCAGGCCATGAAATACGACCTAAGGAACCATATTTACCGCTCCTCCATGATAGTTCCTCGTGTTTTTGAGTTTTACGCCCAAAAAACTAGAATTCTACCCGATTATCATATTTTCGTGTGCTATAGCCCACCCCTTCCCAGTGGGCCCTGCCAAACCCGGATAGCCTAAACTTTTTCTAGGCCATCAAATATGACCTAAGGAACCATAGTTACCGCCCCACCATGTCCGTTCCTCATTTTATTGCATTTTACGGCCAAAAAACTAGAATTCTGCCCAATTTCCGTATTTGCGTGTGCTATATCCCACGCCTTCCGAGTAGGCCCGGACCCCGATCGCCTAAAATTTATCCGCGCCATTAAATACGACCTAAGGAACCATAGTCACCGCCCTGCCATGACCGTTCCTCGTTATTTGTGTTTTATGGGTAAAAAAACTATAATTTCGCCCGATTCCCATATTTTCGTATGATATAGACCACGCCTTCCGAGTGGGCTCGGGGCCCCCAGAACCAGATCAACAAAAGTATTTTCCGGGCCATCAAATACGACCTAAGGAACAATAGTCACCGCCCCGCCATGACCGTTACTCATATTTTTGCGTTTTACGACCAAACAACAAGAATTCCACCAGATTCCCATATTTTCGTGTGTTATTGCGCACGCCTTCCCAGTGGGAAGGGGGGCCCGACCCAAATCGACAAAAATATTTCCGGGCCATCATATACGACCTAAGGAACCATAGTCACCGCCCGGCCATGACCGTTCCACGTGTTTTATATTTTCGGCCAAAAAACTAGAATTCCGCCACATTCCTATATTTTCATGTGCTATAGCCCATGCCTTCCGAGTGGGCTCGGGCCCCTCGGACCCCCGATCACCTAAAATTTTTCTGGGCCATCATATACGACCTAAGGAACCATAGTCACCGATGCGCCATGACCGTTCCTCATTTTTTTGTATTTTACTGCTAAAAAAGAAGAATTCCGCCTGATTCCCATATTTTCGTGTGCTATAGCCCACGCCTTGCGAGTGGGCCCGGGCCCACCGCACCCGGATCGCCTAAACTTTTTCCGAGCCATCAAATACGAGCTAAGGAACCATAGTCACTGCCCAGCCATGACCGTTCCTCATTTGTTTGCGTTTTACAACAAAACAAACTAGAATTCCGCCCGATTCCCATATTTTTGTGTGCTATAGCCCACGCCTTTCGAGTGGGCCCGGCCCCCCCAGACCCCGATCGCCTAATAAATTTTCAGGCCATGAAATACAACCTAAGGAACCATAGTTACCGCTCTGCCATGATCGTTCCTCGTTTTTTTGAGTTTTACGGCCAAAAAACTAGAATTCCACCCGATTACCATATTTTCGTATGCTATAGCACATCCCTTCCCAGTGGCCCCGCCAAACCCGGATTGCCTAATATTTTTCAAGTCCATCAAATATGACCTAAGTAACCATAGTTACCGCCCCGCCATGTCCGTTCTTCATTTTATTGCATTTTACGGCCAAAAAACTAGAATTCCGACCTGATTCCCATATTTGCGTGTGCTATATTCCACGCCTTCCGAGTAGGCCAGGATCTCCGGACCCCGATCGCCTAAAATTTATTGGGGCCATCAAATATGACCTAAGGAACCATAGTCACCGCCCCGCCATGATTGTTCCTCGTTATTTTGTGTTTTATGGCCATAAAACTATAATTCCGCCCGATTCTCATATTTTCGTATGCTATAGACCACGCCTTCCGAATGGGCCCGGGGCACCTGGAATCGGATCGACAAATTTTTTTTCTGGGCCATCAAATATGACCTAAGGAACAATAGACACCGCCTCGCCATGACCGTTACTCATATTTTTGCTTTTTATGACCAAACAACAAGAATTCCGCCTGATTCCCATATTTTTGTGTGTTATAGCGCACGCCTTCCCAGTGGGCAGGGGCCCCCGACCCGAATCGACAAAATTTTTTCCGGGCCATCAAATATGACCTATGGAACCATAGTCACCGCTGAGCAAATNAAATACGACCTAAGGAACCATTGTCTCCACCTGGCCATGACCGTTCCTCGTGTTTTATATTTTCGGCCAAAAAACTAGAATTCCGCCACATTCCCATATTTTCATGTGCTATAGCCCATCCCTTCCGAGTGGGCTCGGGCCCCTCGGACCCCCGATCGCCTAAAATTTTTCTGGGCCATCAAATATGACCTAAGGAACCATAGTCACCAATCCACCATGATTGTTCCTCATTGTTTTGTATTTTACGGCCAAAAAACAAGAATTCCGCCCGATTCCCATATTTTCGTGTTCTATAGCCTGCTATAGCCCACACCTTGCGAGTGGGCCCGGCCCCACCGCACGCGGATCACCTAAACTTTTTCCGAGCCATCACATATGACCTAAGGAACCATAGTCACTACCCAGCCATGACCGGTCCTCATTTGTTTGCGTTTTACAATCAAACAAACTAGAATTCCGCCCGATTCCCATATTTTTGTGTGCTATAGCACACGCCTTCCGAGTGGGCCCGGGCCCCCCAAACCCCGATCGCCTAAAAGTTTTCCAGGCCATGAAATACGACCTATGGAACCATAGTTACCGCTCCGCCATGATCGTTCCTCATTTGTTTGCGTTTCACGGCCAAAAAACTAGAATTCCACCCGATTACCATATTTTCGTGTGCTATAGCCCACCTCTTCCCAGTGGGCCCCCCAAACTCGGATAGCCTAAAAATTTTCTGGGCCATGAAATACGACCTAAGAAACTATAGTTACCGCCCCTCCATGTCCGTTCCTCGTTTTATTGCATTTTACGGCCAAAAATCTATAATTCCACCTGATTCCCATATTTTCGTGTGCTACAGCCCATGCCTTCCCAATGGGCAGGGCCCCCCGGACCCGGATTGCCTAAAAAATGTTCGGGCCATCGAATACAACCTAAGGAACCATAGTCATCGCCCCGCCATGACCATTCCTCGTTATTTTGTGTTTTATGGCCAAAAGACTATAATTCCGCCCGATTCTCATATTTTAATATGCTATAGACCACGCCTTCCGAGTGGGCCCGAGCCCCCCGATTCCGATCGCCTAAAAATTTTTCGGGCCATCACATATGACCTAAGGAACCATAGTCATTGCCTCGGGATGACCGTTCCTCGTTATTTTGCGTTTTACGGCCAAAAACTATAATTGCGCCTCATTCCCATATTTTCGTGTGTTATAGTCCATGCCATCCGAGTGGGCCCGAGCCCCCGAAACCGGATTGTATAAAATTTTTCCGGGCCATTAAATACGACCTAAGGAACCATAGGCACCGCCCCTCCATGACCGTTCCTTATTATTTTATGTTTTGTGGACAAAACATTATAATTCCGTCCGATTCCCATATTTTCTTGTGTTATAGACCACGCCTTCCGAGTGGGCCCGGAGCCCACTAAACCAGATCGCCTAAAAACTTTCCGTGCAATAAAATACGACCTAAGAAACCATAGTCACCGCCCCACCATTATCATACCTTTTGTTTTTGTGTTTTACGGCCAAAAAACTAGAATTTCGCCTGATTCCCATATTTTCGTGTCCTATAGCCCACGCCTTCCCATTGGGCGGGGCCCCGGCCCCGGACCCGGATAGCCTAAAAAATTTTGGGCCATCAAATATGAACTAATTAACCATAGTCACTGCCCTCCATGACCGTTCCTCGTTATTTTGTGTTTTACGGCCAAACAACTATAATTCCGCTCGATTTCCATATTTTCGCGTGCTATAGACCACGCCTTCCGAGTGGGTCCGGGGCCCCCGGAATGCCTAAAAATTTTTCCGGGCCATCAAAATACGACCTAAGGAATATTAGTCACGGCCCCTCCATGACCGTTCCTCGTTTTTTTGCGTTTTACGGCCTAAAAACTAGAATTCCGTCCGATTCCCATATTTTTGTGTGCTATAGCACACGCCTTCCGAGTGGGTCCGGGCCCCCGGACATCGATCGCCTAAAATTTTTCCGGCCATCAAATACGACCTAAGGAACCATAGTCACCGCCCCGCCATGGACGTTCCTCGTTATTTTGTGTTTTACGGCCAAAAAACTATAATTCCGCCCGATTTCCATATTTTCGTGTTCTATAGCCCACGCCTTCTGAGTGGATCGGGGGCCCCCGGAACCGGATCGCCTAAAATATTTTTGAGCCATCAAATATGACCTAAGGAACCATTCTCACCGCCTCGCCATGACCGTTCCTCGTTATTTTGTGTTTTATGGCCAAAACACTATAATTCTGCCCGATTCCCTTATTTTCGTGTGCTATAAACCACTCCTTCCAAGTTGGCTCGGGGCCCACTGAACCAGATTGCCTAAAACTTTTCTGGGCCATGAAATACGACCTAAGGAACCATAGTCACCACCCCACCATAACCGTTCCTTTTGGTTTTTGCGTTTTACGGCCATAAAACTAGAATTCCACCCGATTCCCATATTTTCGTGTCCTATAGCCCACGCCTTCCCAATGGGCAGGGCCCTCCGGACCCGGATAGCCTACAAATTTTTCGGACCATCCAATATGACCTAAGGAACCATAGTCACCGCCCCGCCATGTCCGTTCCTCGTTATTTTGCATTTTACGGCCAAAAATCTATTATTCCGCCTGATTCCCATAGTTTCATGTGCTATAGCCCACGTCTTCCGAGTGGGCCCGGGGCCCCCGGAATCGGATCGCCTAAAATTTTTTCCGGGCCATCAAATTCGACCTAAGGAATCATAGTCACCACCCCTCCATGAGTGTTCCTCTTCTTTTGCGTTTTACTGCCAAAAAACTAGAATTCCGCCCGATTCCCATATTTTCGTGTGCTATAGCCCACGCCTTCTGAGTGGGCCCGGGCCACTGACTCCGATCGCCTAAAAAAATTCTGGGACATGAAATACAACCTAAGGAAAAGTGTTACTGCCCCGCCATGATCGTTCCTCGTTTGTTTGCGTTTTACGGCCAAAAAACTAGAATTCCGCTCGATTCCCATATTTTAGTGTGCTATAGCCCACGCCTACCCAGTGGGAAAGGACCCCCGGACCCGGATAGCCTAAATTTTTTTGGGCCATCAAATACGACCTAAGGAAGCATAGTCACCGTCCCGGCATGACCGTTCCTTATTATTTTGTGTTTCACGGCAAAAAAAACTATAATTTCGCTCGATTTCCATATTTTCGTGTGTTATAAGCCCATGCCTTCCGAGTGGACCCGGGGCCCACATAACCGGATCGCCTAAAATTTTTTCGGACCATAAAATATGATCTAAGGAACCATAGTCACCGCCCCGCCATGACCGTTCCTCATGTTTTTGCTTTTTATGATCAAACAACAAGAACTTCGCCCGATTCCCATATTTTCGTGTGCTATAGCCCACGTCTGCCCAGTGGACAGGGCCCTCGGACCCGAATCGACAAATCTTTTTTCGGGCCATCAAATACGACCTAAGGAACCATAGTCACCGCCCCGCCCTGACCGTTCCTCATCGTTTTGCATTTTCGGCCAAAAAACTAGAATTCCGACACATTCCCATATTTTTGTGTTTTATAGCCCATGCCTTCCAAGTGGATTCGGGCCCCCCAGACCCCCGATCGCCTAAAAAATTTTTGGGCCATCACATACGACCTAAGGAACCATAGTCACCACCCCTCCATGAACAGTACTCGATGGTTTTGCATTTTACGGCCAAAAACTAGAATTCCGCCCGATTCCCATATTTTCGCGCGCTATAGCCCACGCCTTGCGAGTGGGGCCGGGCCCACCGCACCCGAATCGCCTAAAATTTTTTTGAGCGATCAAATACGACATAAGGAACCATAGTAACCGCCCTGCTATGGCCGTACCTCATTTGTTTGCGTTTTACAGCCAATAAACAAAAATTCCGCCTGATTCCCATATTTTCGTGTGCTATAGCCCACGCCTTCCCAGTGGTCCCCCAAAACTCGGATAGCCTATAATTTTGTCGGGCCATCAAATATGACCTAAGGAACCATAGTCATTGCTCCACCATGATCGTTCCTAATTATTTTGCGTTTTACGGCCAAAAAACTATAATTGCACCTGATACCCATATTTTCATGTGCTATAGCTTATGCCTTCCGAGTGGGCCCGGGCCCCCTGAACCGGATCTCCAAAATACTTTTTGGTCCATCACATATGACCTAAGGAACCATAGTCACCTCCCCTGCATGACCGTTACTCATGTTTTTGCGTTTTACGGCAAAAAAACTAAAATTCTACCCGATTCCCATATTTGTGTGTTCCATATCCCACGCCTTCCGAGTGGGCCCGGGTCCCCGGACCCCGATCGCCTAAAAATTTTCCGGGCCATAAAATACGACCTAAGGAACCATAGTTATCTTTTTGCCATGACCATTCCTCATTTTTTTGTTTTACGGCCAAAAACCTAGAATTCCGCCCGATTCCCATACTTTCGTGTGCTATATAGCCCAATGCCTTCCTAGTGGGCCCGGGTCCCCCGGAACCGGATCGCCTAAAAACTTTTCGGGCCATGTAATACGACCTAAGGAACTATAGTTATAGCCCCGCCATGATTGTTCCTCGTTCTTTTGCATTTATGTCCAAAAAAATAGAATTCCGCCCGATTCCCATATTTTAGTGTTCTATTGCCCACGCCTTCCGAGTGGGACCGGCCCCCCTAACCCCAATTGCCTAAAAGTTTTTCGGGCCATGAAATACGACCTAAGGAACCATAGTCACCGCCCCACCATGAACGTTCCTTTTTTGTTTTTTGCAATTTACGTACAAAAAACTAGAATTCCGCCCGATTCCCATATTTGTGTGTCCTATAGCCCACGCCTTCCCAGTGGGCAGGGTCCCCCGGAACTGGATAGCCTAAGAGTTTTCCGGGCCATCAAATACGACCTTAGGAACCATAGTCACCGCCCCGCTATGATCGTTCCTCTTTATTTTGCATTTTACGGCCAAAAAACTATAATTTCACCCGATTCCCATATTTTCGCGTGCTATAGCCCACGCCTTCCGAGTGGGCCCGAGCCCCCCGGACCTCGATCGCCTAAAATTTTTTGGGCCATCTAATACAAACTAAGGAACCATAGTCACCGCCCCGCCATGACCGTTCCTCGTTATTTTGCGTTTTACGGCCAAAAAGCTATAATTTCGCAAAATTCCCATATTTTCGTGTTCTATAGCCCACGCCTTCTGAGTGGGCCGGGGGCCTCTGGAACNGACCGTTACTCATGTTTTTGCGTTTTACGGCAAAAAAACTAAAATTCTACCCGATTCCCATATTTGTGTGTTCCATATCCCACGCCTTCCGAGTGGGCCCGGGTCCCCGGACCCCGATCGCCTAAAAATTTTCCGGGCCATAAAATACGACCTAAGGAACCATAGTTATCTTTTTGCCATGACCATTCCTCATTTTTTTGTTTTACGGCCAAAAACCTAGAATTCCGCCCGATTCCCATACTTTCGTGTGCTATATAGCCCAATGCCTTCTGAGTGGGCCCGGGTCCCCCGGAACAGGATCGCCTAAAAATTTTCTGGGCCATGAAATACGACCTAAGGAACCATAGTTATCGCCCCACCATGACTGTTCCTTGTTTTTTTGCATTTTATGGCCAAAAAACTAGAATTCCGCCCGATTCCCATATTTTCGTGTTCTATTGCCCATGCCTTCCGAGTGGGCTAGGGCCCCCTAACCCCAATCGCCTAAAACGTTTTCGGGCCATGAAGTACGACCTAAGGAACCATAGTCACCACCCCACCATGACCGTTCCTTTTTTATTTTTTTTGCGTTTTACGGACAAAAAACTAGAATTCCACCTGATTCCCATATTTTCGTGTCTTATAGCCCATGTCTTCCCGGGGGCAGGGCTCTCCGGAATCGGATAGCCTAAAATTTTTTCGGGCCATTAAATACGACCTAAGAACCATAGTCACCGCGCCACCATGATCGTTCCTCTTTATTTTGCATTTCACGGCTAAAAAACTATAATTCCGCCCGATTCCCATATTTTCGCATGCTATAGTCCACGCCTTCTGAGTGGGCCCGAGGCCCCCGGAACTGGATCGCCTAAATTTTTTTTCGGGCCATCAAATACGAACAAAGGAATCATAGTCAGCGCCCCGCCATGACCGTTCCTCGTATTTTTGCGTTTTACGGCCAAAAAACTAGAATTCCGCCTGATTCCTATATTTTCGTGTGCTATAGCCCACGCCTTCCGAGTGGGTCCGGGACCTCCGGACCTCGATCGCTTAAAATTTTCTAGGCCATCAAATACAAACTAAGGAACCATAGTCACCACCCCACCACGACCGGTCCTCGTTATTTTCCGTTTTACGGCAAAAAAACTATAATTCCGCACAATTCTCATATTTTTGTGTTCTACAACCCACGCCTTCTGAGTGGGCTGGGGGCCTCTGGAACCGGATCACCTAAAATATTTCGCGCCATCAAATATGACCTAAGGAACCATAGTCATCGCCTCGCCATGACCGTTCCTCGTTATTTTGTGTATTATGTCCAAAAAACTATAATTTCGCCCGGTTCCCATATTTTCGTGTGCAATAGACCATGCCTTCTTTGTGGGCCCAGGTCCCACTGACCCAGATTGCATAAAACATTTTCGGGCCATGAAATACAACCTAAGGAACCATAGTCACTGCCCCACCATGACCGTTCCTTTTTTTTTTTTTGCGTTTTACGGCCAAAAAACTAGAATTCCCCCTGATTTCCATATTTTTGTGTCCTATAGCCCACGCCTTACCCGTGGGTAGGGTCCCCCGGACCCGGAGAGCCTAAAAATTTTCCGGGCCATCAAATGTCACCTAAGGAACCATAGTCACTGCCCCGCCATAACCGTTCCTCGTTATTTTGCATTTTACGGCCAAAAAATTATAATTCCACCCGATTCCCATATTTTCGAGTGCTATAGCCCACGCCTTCCGAGTGGGCCCAGGGCCACGGAACCGGATCACCTAAAAATTTTTCCGGGCCATCAAATACGACCTAAGGAATCATAGTTACCGCCCCGCTATGACCGTTCCTCTTTTTTCTTTGCGTTTTACGGCCCAAATATTAGAATTGTGCCTGATTCCCATATTTTCGTGTGCTATATACCCCACGCCTTCCGAGTGGGCCCCGGCCCCCTGACCCAGATCGCCTAAAAATTTTTCGGGCCATGAAATACAATCTAAGTAACCATAGTAATCGCCCCGCCTTAACCGTTCCTCGCTGTTTTGCGTTTTACGGCCAAAAAACTAGAATTCCGCCCGATTCACATATTTTAGTGTGCTATAGCCCACGCCTTCTCAATGGACAGGGCCCCCCAGACCCAGATACCCTAAAATTTAACCAGGCTATCAATTACGACCTATGGAACCATAGTCACCGCCACACCATGACCGTTCCTCGTTATTTTTCATTTTATGGCCAAAAAACTAGAATTCCGCCCAATTCCCATATGTTTGTGTGCTATTACCCACGCCTTCCGAGTGGGCTCGGGCCCCCTAACCCCGATCGTCTAAAACTTTTTCGGGCCATGCAATACGACCTAAGGAACCATAGTCACTGCCCCACCATGACCGTTCCTCATCGTTTTGCGTTTTCGGCCAAAAAACTAGAATTCCGACACATTCCCATATTTTCGTGTTCTATAGCCCATGCCTTCCGAGTGGATTCGGCCCCCCCAGACCCCCGATCGCCTAAAATTTTTTTGGGCCATCACATACGACCTAAGGA